>JBAJHW010000004.1:72036265-72156265 GCA_037013535.1 Intellagama lesueurii | reverse complement strand
AGGGAACGTGGACGAGCTTGTGCTGTCCGTGTGAAATATTGTTCAATCAACAGCCAAAGTTTTACTTGTCAGTTTTGATATATCCGATAATAGCTGTAGGTTGTTTTGCAATGTCCAATGTTCTGTGAAGATGGGCTTTTCATATTCTTTATTGTTTTTTTCTGACAAAATGTTGCCTGGACTTTTGCAGTTTTGTGAAATGAAACAACAGTAAAAACCAATATATAATTTAACCCTCATAGACCTAGCCGGACTGCAGATAAGCATCTTTCCCAGCCTTATAGTGGGTTTTTAGTAAGGATATAATGAGTTCCTGTTCATTGATCCCTTATAAGCATCTTCCGTGATTGAACATAAAACCTACCACGTGCAAGAGGTGCTAATTCATTTGAATTCATTTGAGCTCTATTTTAATCAGCATATGACATTGTCAAAGATCCATGCTATAATCAAGCTTCATAGACATTCCAAATTTTAGCACACACTAGAAACAATATAGTACTTGACTGTTTGATGTCTTTTAAGAAAATCATAGGCATAGATCTGTATAAATGGCTATTTTTCAATGGTCAGTGATTTACTTCTTAACAATTCTGCTTATGCCTTTCCTCTCCTCTCCACCATCATCATCCCTAGTATGCAGTAATCTGCATGCTGAGATTACTGTCCTCCTAGATATACTCACAAACATATGTGTATGTATGTATGTATGTACGTATGTATGCCTGCCTGCCTGCCTGCCTGCCTGCCTGCCTGCCTGCCTACCTACCTACCTACCTACCTACCTCTGTGGGTGTTACTGGTGATTTGCAAAAAGCAGTAAGATACTATTTACTGATATATATACTTTTCCTGGTTTTAAAAATAAAAATAAAGAGCACAAACATCAGAACTGATAAGAAATAAAATAGTAAGTGTCCAGTTAAATTATTTTGCTGCCTAATTGGGATTATTGTTAGGACAAGACTCAATGAACCCGGGCAGTGAATTAATGGCACACCTAGTGTGCGGAAAAAGTCCATTTAAATGATATGCTTGGTGTTGTCTTCAGTCAATTTGCAGCAGTTAACAAGTGTGAATTGGTGCTCATAGCATACATTTCCTACCACTTGGTTTCCAGTAATTTTTGATTTGCAGTCTTTTGCAGTTTTGATGACAAGTGAAATGCTTCCAAAACGAACCTTACTAAGGGTCAAATTTGTCACATGGTTTGTCTCTGTGTGGCTGACTTTAAAAAAAACACACTAACAGAATGTGCTGCTGATGGGAAGTCATGAGGACTGGGGGTTGGGAGATTTCACCCTTAGTACTTTGTTGTGGTGCTCATCAGATTTTTCCCCCATTGCATCTCCTATTTACATTAAGGTCTACTGGATAAAGAGACCAGAGGCATTAATGGAGCATAGTGGCACACTCATGATCCCGCATGTTAAATCTGGCATCCATGCGTTGTAATTAGAAGCTGGCAAAAGAAAAAAAAAAAGTCAGGAGGATGCTGAGTTTCTGGTAAAGGAGAAGAAGAATATCCTCTTTACCTACCTTTTCTGCTGCAAAGCCATTGACTAAATCATCAAAGTCTATACTGTGGCCACATTGCCACTATTTTCAGATCTGAGGAGAAACATTTTGGGGAAAGAGTAAGAACAGCCAATGTAGAGAAGCACAGGTTCTCTGTATTGTACTTTTAAGAAAAAATTGAGGACTACTATCTTCATTGCTTTTTAAACTTCTTTCACTTAATCCCTTCCTCTGGTTACCTTAAGAACATGATGGGATTTTCTCCTACAGGCTTGGAAAAAAGGGACAGCTATGGTCTGGCCAGAAGCCTTCCTGTACCATTCAGTCTATGATCTGGCCTTGCCATTTGCTTTTCTCCATTGACAGGAATGGGGTTTTGTGGATAATTGAAAGTGCACAGATAGTGATATGGGTCACAACAAGGACCGGGTTGGTATGTCTTCACAAAGGCACAGAGAGTGGTAGTCATGAAACTGTAGGCACATATTTGAGCATGGACCAGGTCAGAGAAGCAACACACATCGCATCCCTAGTAGATGCATTTTGATCTGCACATAGCTCCAGGAATATCAAACTTCTTGATCATCCCAATGTACAGTGGATAATTGTGAACCCAAGGGGCCATCATAGTGTAATGTAACAGGTGTAATTACAGGTTTAGTATCAGTAGTGGGTTGGCAGCAGTATTTCTCCTATGTCAGTCCTGGCTACATAGTTGATTTATGAATAAATGCATTCTTTCACAGAATTGATAGCCCACCCATCCACTCCAAGTAAACTGGTACAGGCTTTGTGGTGCCAGATCCCGATAACAGGGTTTTTCAGACATTCCCACTTCCTCTATTGGGGTTATTATTACTTAACTAGCTTTTAACAGAAATACAGCAAAAGCACTTATCAATGGGTCATGCTGTCAGTGGAACTATTCCCTCAGGATCCCAATAATAGTTGGAGGATGTTATGTCTTTGCTTTTCTTTTTCCCTTGCCAATCCTATGAACTTTTATTGCTTTTACAAACAAAATACCCAACAGGAACATAATAAATTGACTCCAGTAAATAAGTTCTCTTTTCCTTAACTTTTGCTAAATCTCTAATGGCTTTCTTTTTCCTCGCTAAATAAAATGGTTCTGCAAGATGCTCTTAGCAAAGTCTCATCAGGCCATAAAAGCTCTTCACAACTCACCTTATTGGCAAGCTTTCCCAGTCATAAGCTTAGAAGAAGTAGGATGTTTTCTATTGCCCTTTGCAGAAGGTACTATTAAAAGGCGGCAGCAGCAGCAAGGAAGGGAGACATCTGCTCTGTTGCTGCCATTTATTGGATGGTGACCACATGATGGGGTCAGAAAGAAATTTGGTTCTTCTGATGACACTTTATTTAGGGTGTTGGTGCTACCATCTTGAATATTTCTGAACATGTGTAGCTTTTCCCCAGAGCACAATTAGAATAAGGTCAAGATAATGTTCCAAACGCTGGGCCTAACCATGTAATTGTGGAGTCTCAGTTGAGGAGAACTCAGGGACCAACATCACAGGTAAAGGTGATGTGTTAACTTGAGGACACATTTTTACATGTGTGGAAATATCCTCACCATGATAATTTTTCAGAGCATCACATTATGCTATATATCTCTTTTTAAAATTTACTGTTAATGCTACACAACATGCACAGCTGGAATCCTTGTTTGAGTAGGGATATATATACTGTATACTCTTATCAAAGATTAGGTTAATTTCATTTACACTGGCATTAAATAATCTTGTTCAATCCAATCTCTTTTCTTTATCAAGTTCAGCACAGATTATTAGGCGCAAAAATTACATAAAATTGCTACTGCAACTAGGATGTAGAATGCCGTGTAAAACACTAATTATAATTAAACCCACATACCCTAGAGTGCATGTGCACCTCATTGTGAAATTATCTGTGAGGCTAACTCCTTTAAGTGGAGGTCCATAACATATAACACAATGACACACTCTACCCTCTGATCAAATGAGCATTAGAGTAAATTAAACTTAACTTATAAACTTTCAAAGAAAAATCAGAACTTAATGTGAAATAATGTGATAGACATGTAGAAGATACCTTACACTGTGTTGCAGATACCCTGTTAAATTACCCGTGGTATTGGGAACTTGCAGGTCATTGACTATCCCAATTTAATTTGGCTAGTACAGGACATTTCTAATAATTAATACTGTAATAACACTTAATGATCTGCACTCATGCAGTCTGAAAAACCAGCTAGTAGTGCAGTTTTTAGTGGCTGCACAAACAGCTAGTTTTAAATTTGTCAAACACTGCTGTTTTAGCAGCACACCACACAGATGTGTAGGAGATCCTGCCCATGGGGCTACCACTGACCCAAATGGTGATGACCCAGATTAAGCAGGACACGGCTAAAGTGAAGAATCCCAAAGGAAGCACTGGTCTATTTGGAAAATAGAAATGGAAATAGTCCTTGGAATCAAGATTGAGAGGCAGTGACCAGCTCATCCAGGTGACAGTGTATGGAATTGTTTCATTGTGGGTAGCACTGAAAAACTGCAAGATGCCAGTAGAAAACTCTCGAAGTCAAATGAGAAAGTTAACAAACTGGTTGCCTCTCCCATACAAACTCCTTTTTACCTGAAAGTGTTCATCTGTGCAGTACTCTGGTACTGCAGAAAGAATGCATGAAGGTGTGAGGGAGTTGGCACTGTTCCCCTGGGCAGGCCTTCTGTCCTTTGCCCTGCCACCCCAGGAGAGCCCAGGACAGTCCTGGGCTCCTGGGTGGTGGAGGAGACAGCAGCAGCTATCCGTGGAGAGACACAGCAGAGGGATGAGATGGAGGAAATGATGACCAGGATAAAGGAGCAGGAGCACTCAGGGGCTTCCTTTGGAGGATTGGAGGACGGTGTGATTACGTCAGAGGAGGAAGAAACCTGGGGGGAGGCCACTGTGGCTTGGGACCCCTACTTCTGCTCCTTGAGAGAAGTGGAAAGCAGATGGGAGGAGGAACCCTGAGTAGAGGAAGGCAGAGGAAGGAGCCGTGGTCTAGGGAACACTGTGCCAGGACTGCCAGGACCCTTAGTGCCTCCTCTGCATCCTTGGTGCCTGTGCCATCCAACAGGAGCAGCGGCACCCGTTCTGACCCAGCTGCAGTGCTGGTGTCGAAAGTGGCAGGACAAGAGACAGAGGAGACTCAAACAAGTAGACCTCAGTGCCCACCACCTGCCACTACAAGCTGTTGTTAAAAGGACTCAAACCAGCACCAGGACTCATCCTCCCCTCTCATTTTACAAGGTTGTTGCTCTCAGGGGGGGTTATGCCAGGTCCCTTCTCAAAAGGACATTCCCTAGGGAGTTAGTGCAGGGAACTCAACCCCCTAGGAAGGTCATGGAGAAAGTTAAAGCTTATGTTTCTTTTCCTGGTTTTCCATCTGGAGAAATAATGATTGTTACTGATTGTCCTTGCAACCTAGAGTCTATGGAGTTATTACTGGGAGACCTTGTGGCCACGGGTACCACTGGGAGTAAGACCGGTGGCATTCACAGAGTTGCACAGCCTAGACCTAGCACACATATTGCAAGCATACCAAATGATGACATGAATTCTGATCTGGGCATGCAGCACATGTAAAAAAGGAGCTCTATGCATGTTTCCAAGAATACGCATGCAGATATGTACATACAGGCCTTCCTCACTGGTGCTGGATGCATCAGCAGTAGTGGGTAGGGGTAGCTCTGTCAATCCACAAGCACAGTTTAAACACAACATTCCTGTTTTTGGATGACAACTCCAAGAATATGGAGCTGGGTTTTCTGGAAGTTGAAGTCTGAAAAAGTAGCAGTTTCAAAAATTTTTTAATTTTTTTTAATTTCCAAAACAAATACAAGAATACAAAATACTTACTAATACAATCTGAAACACACGGGACCCTTTGGAGCAATACTTTTATTACAAACCTCCTTTCCAAAATTGTATTGATTGTTGCTTAGAGGCTTTCCCCTTTCCTTTCACTAATACAAATTCAATAAATCTACCCCAAATAGCATAACAAATATTTAAACTTATTTCCCCTCTTTTCATCTTAAGTTCAGTAGTCAATTTATCATTTAACGCAATGTCCCATACTTCATTATACCAATTTTCTAATTTAATATCATTTTTATCTTTCCAGAATCTAGCTATTAATATTCTAGCACTTGTCATAAAATTAGAAATCAATTCCTTTGAGCAATAATCAAGTTCTATCTTATAAAAAATTGACAACAAAGCAATTTTAGCGTTAAATTCAATATCTTTACCAAATATATCACATATTTCCTTAAAAATCAATTTCCAAAATTTCTGAATCAATTTACACTCCCACCACATATGATAATACGTGCCAATTTCTTCATCACATTTCCAACAGGCCTTAGAATAGTCTGAATTTATTATGTTCAATTTCACCAGAGTCATGTACCACCTTAAACTAATTTAATTTTTTTCCCTTTATTCTTACCGACATTAATCTTAAAACTTTCATCTTCCAAATTTTTGTCCAATCCTCTGTTTTAATTTCTGTCTTTAAATCATGTTCCCAAATTGATTTCAAACCTTCTATTTCAGTCTCTTTTTCCTCTTGTTCCAAAATCAGGTTATAAATTCTACTTACTACTCCCTTCCTCAAAGCATCTTTCTGCATGTCTTCATGTGATGATAGAAATTGTTCATACTTAGTACATTCTCTACATTTGCCATTAGCCTTCAACCATTCATTTGTCCAGCTATCTAATTGGATATAATTATACCATGATAGTTTATTAGTTTGAAGTTTAACTATAATCTGATCCTTCGATCTCATTTTAATCATCCAATCCTTCAATCTGGCAACTTTTTTATCCTTAAACAAATCAGCTAAACCCTTCAAGTTTGCTGGGAAATTTTCTATTTCAGTCACTAATTTTAGTGGTGAAGTAAAGGGACATAACTTCTTTTTATATCTGTTCCAGACATTTAACATGTTTCTTAAAAAAGGGTTGTTCACCTGATTTATTGTATTTCTTTTTACTACATTAAACAAATATTTTTCAATATTCCCATTTATTTCTGAGGATTCCATATCCCACCAAATTAACCTTCCTTTGCTATATATAATATCTCCAATAAATCTTAGTTGATTCGCTATATAATAATTTTTTATATTAGGAATACCTAAACCTCCAGTTTTTTGAGCCTTATACCAATATCTTTTATTTATTCTTGATTTTTTACCTTGATTACAAAATCCATTAATTAATCCCTGCCAATACTTAAAATCTTCTTCTTCTGATTGTATTGGGAGCATCCTGAATAAAAAAGTAATTTTTGGTAATATTTTCATTTTGATCATAGCGATTCTCCCAAACCAGGATAGTTTCAATTTAGAATACTCCTGCAATTTATCTTTAATATCACTTTTTAATTTGTTAAAATGTTGCTTCTTTAATTTTTGAGTCACTTTAACTATATTTATACCTAAATATTTAATATAATTACACATTTTAAAACCATATTTATTTACAAATGTTTCTTGTTCATATTTATTGTAATTAAACATCATTATTTGTGTTTTTTGCCAGTTAATACTTGTGACATTTACCCCGTGGCCCCTGCTTGTTTCACCAAACACAGAGCTCACATGAGTATCCCAACACACCCTTTAACACGCTGCCACCAGTTGATCTCTTTATCAACCTATATTTCCTATGAAAGACTGAGGTCCATTCAGTACTTAACTTTTAAACAGAAACAGGTTTATTGATTACAAGTTGTCTTAGGAATAGTTCTTAAGCACATTCTTAAAGTTACACAAAGCTTCAGTATTTTACTTTAACCTCTTCTATCTTAATTAATACAGGCCACACTCATCACTCCTTAAACACTCTCTGCCTCAAACCCCCAAACTCTTTCTCTCTTCTCTGTCTCTCTGACTGAACTCTGTAGACTCTGACTCACCCCTCCCTCCTGGTTTCTCTGGCTCCGCCTCCCAACAGCTCCCATTGGTGCAGGCCACTACCATTATATATATAGGAAGACAGGGTGTTCGCTACAATAGTTAATCCTGTTATTTCCCCAAATTTTTGTAAATGATTTTTAATTTTATCCATACTTTCTAATGGGTTTTTAATAATTAATAATGAATCATCAGCAAATAAATTAATCTTACTTGTATCATTTTTACCTAATCCTTTAATTAATTCATCATTTCTTATTGCATTAGCTAACAGTTCTATAATCATACAAAACAATATTGGTGAAAGTGGACAGCCTTGTCTTGTACCTCGGCCTAGAAAAATCCGCTCTGTTAAACCATCATTAACTATTACTTCTGAAGTATTATCTGAATATAATTGATCTATAACCCCAATAAATCTTCTACCAAATCCCCAACCCTTTATAAGCAGCTTTAATGTTGGCCATTCCACACAAAGGCCTTAAATATAGTGATAAAACAGTTGCCTTTGTTTTTTCCTTTTCTACCTCATATATAATGTTCAAAACTCGCCTAGTTAAATTATCCATTTGTCTTCCCTTTATAAAGCTACATTGATCCTCTTTAATATAATTTGCTATAAATCTATTTAATCTATTTGCTAATATAGCAGTAAAAATCTTAGCATCTTGATTTATTAGAGATATAGGTCTATAAGATCCCGGATCTGTTAGATCCTTGTTGGGTTTTGGAATAAGAATCGTTAATGAGTGTTTCCAAGAAGGTAGCATTCTCTCTCCTTCCAATATTTTATTATAAAACATTTTTAGCTTAGGTATCAAAATGGAACTAAGATGTTTATAATATTCTGGACCCAATCCATCAGGGCCTGGTGTTTTACCATTTCTCAGTTTATTCATGACTTCAGCAATTTCTTCTTCTTTAATCTCTTCTTCTAATATTCTTTCATCACATTCCAATAATTTAGTTTTTAAATTCTCATTTATATAATTTTCTATATCCTCTTTCAGTACATTGTTTCCTTTATATAATTTCTGATAAAATTCTTGAAAAATCTTCAATTTATCTTTCATTATATTACACCTCTTGCCTGTTCTATCTTTAATTACCCCAATCGTGTTTTTTAATCTTCTATTTTTGCACATTCTAGCTAATAATTTTGAGTTTTTATTGCTAAATTCAAAAAAATTCCTCTTTATATACATCAAATCCCTCTGAACTTTCTCTATCTCTGTTTTCTAGTTCCTTTCTCTTTGCCTGAATTTCTGCCAATATCCTTCTATCTCTTTCTTAAAAAACCTTGCTTTCCAAATTTCTTAATTCTTCTTCCAGTTTTTTCATGTTTATCTCCTTAATTTTTTTCAGTTTACAGGATTCCCTTATTGTTACTCCTCTTGAAATTGCTTTCATCGTGTCCCACAACAGGCCTAATTTCATACCTCCTGCTTCATTTATTGTCCATAATTCTAACCATTCTTTCTTTATCTTTTCTATTACCTCTGGGTACTGGAAAATGTTAATATCCATTCTCCATCTTTTACAGTCTTTATAATCTTTTTTAATCTCAATCTCCATTGACATCAAAGCATGATCTGTTATTTTTATAGAATTAATCTCAGTATTAACTATTTTAGGAATTAAATCTTGAGATTTGAATATGAAATCTATTCTAGAATAACTATTATATACTGCTGAAAAATAAGTATATCTTCTTTCATCACCTTTCATTACCCTCCAAATGTCTTTCAAGTGGTTATTTTTTACCTTCTTGCTCAATATTGTATTTCTTTGGAGAACATCATTCCGATCATAAAAAGTTTTATCCTTTATCTTATCCATAACCATATTGAAATCCCCTGCCAGAATAACATAACCCTTCTCCATTTCTTTAATAACCGTGTCATAAAAAATCTCCCTGTTTATTATTAGGTGCGTACACATTAACCAAAGTATCTTCTTCGAAACCCATTTTACCCTGTATTATTATAAATCTACCATTACAATCTTTTACTACCTGTTTCACTGTAAATTCACAATTTTTAAAAATTATGATTGCCACACCTCTAGATTTAGACGTTCCAAAGTTTTTTTTATAAATGTCTATATTATTTATCTTAAGTTCGTTGACTCCATCTTCTGATTGATGAGTCTCTTGCAAAAAGGCAATGTCCACCTTATTTTTCTTCAATAATGTTTCTGTTCTTCTTTTCACTATTGATCCCAGGCCTTTCACGTTTAAAGTGGCTAGTCTTATTCTCTTGTCCATTTCAGTTCAAAGTCTCTCCTCCTAACAGGCCCCGTGTGCAACCCAAAAAATTATAATGAGAACTGCTGGATAGCTCAGTGGTTTAGGCAGAGGTTGGGAGATCAGTTCCTGATTGTGCCTCCTTGACAGGGGCTAGACTTGATGATCCATAGGATCCCTTCCAGCTCTGCAGTTCTAAGGTAATTAAGACTGTTATTAAAATGGAAGACCAAGACGTGCAGGGTATTCATATAACAGGCATGTAAGCTGATAGAAACCTGAGTTGCTGAGAGAGCTAGCTTCTTTTTTCCTTTTTCCTTTGTTTTCTCTCCCCCACCCCCACCCCCAGTATAAATGCACACACTTTTGGAAACAGTCAGGCATGCTTGTGCCTCATCCAGCAACTCATTTCCTTAGGAAAACCTGACAAATATGGAAGAAGCTGCAGGGGACTTAATTGGTATTTTTGCAGAATTCTGGGGAAATATGGAAGAAAATATAAAGAAACAATGCAGAAGGAAGACCAACATCACACCCCAGCCCCCACTGCCGGACGACAAGACGTTGCATTTTGTGCTGTCACATCAGTCTTGTTGGATTGCTGTGCTATTTACATTGGAATAAGGAAGTCTAGATATAAGGAAGGATAATGGACACTTTCAGGGATGCCAATTACCAGTTTAAATAACTGTAGGAGGAAGAAAGGGTTTTTGTTTTTGGTTTTTCTTCTTCTGGATAACATTAGCAGGACACTCTACCAATAAAGCAAGATTTCTATGATGTAAAACAAACCGCATGGAGTGTTTCCCAGTAAATAGGATTTACTAGTAAATGAGAGCAGTTCAAACATCTTTTCTAATCCGGAATCAATGTTTCACCCAGAATTCCAAGGAAGAAATGATAAGCCAGTAGCCAGGCTAAGCTGGGGTATCCTGGGAGTTATAGTCCAGAAAAAATATTGAAGACTATGCCATCATCTCCCCTCCTCCATAGAGGATTAGCAGTACTGTTAAGGACTACCAACCAACCAACCAACCAACCAACCAACCAACCAACCAACCAACCAACCAACCAACCAACCAACCATCAGAAATCTCTCTCTCTCTCTCTTGTTTAGCATACCATAAAAAAAGGAGACTGCCCTCTGCTGCCTCAGTGAAGTCTGATATTATTACTGGCCATCTTTACTCTGCTCCCCCTGGTGGACTGACAAAATGTGCAGTCTGCTTTGGAGTTGTGGTCTACTGTTTTTTTTTTCCTATGGTAGTACATCAGGCTGGTGGTCCAATCCATGTAGTCTGATTAGGGATGCCTTCACTATAGGCATCTGGGGATTGGGCACACCCTCTAAATTTGGCACTCTGGACAAATCTCCAGTTGCCTCACCCAAGTTACAGACTTGTGTTAATCATCTAGAGCTGTAAGACCTATCCTGTACCTAAAAATTGAGATATCCATTCAAGAAAATATGCCATATTAGAAACATGTTGGAAAATGAAGCATAAACGTTTCAGATGACATGTCTCTAGAATTCAGGATATGGAGCTTTCTTTTGATTTTAGCCTATTTCTGCTATATATGCACAAAGTATGCCCAAAACAAGTTTATTTTTCTTATTAGCTGGCTACCCTTTAAGCATTCATATAGTTTTTAAAAATGTGCAAATAACCATGTTTCAAAAATATCTTTCATACATGCATTAAAAGCAACAACATCAATTGGATTTTAAAGCATAAACATTTTAAATAAATGAAATCATAATTACGTGACCATTTTTGCATTCTTTGAATTATACCATACTAAGATCCACCTGCTGTATTAAACCTCTCTGCATATATAATTAATCATAACGATGAAAATGCATAATCAAGGACTAAATCCAACTCTTTGTCCCAACTAGAGCAGACCATTGAATCAATGGAATTTAATGTTGACTTTAGTTTAATGGTAATGGTAACAAGTTCTGTTCATTCAACATGTCTACAGTAGCCCTCCTCCCAATACCCAGTACGAAGATGGTTTCAGATGTAAACATAGTATTGTAATATTGAAAACACTTTCTAGTCCAATTCTAGATAGCACTTCTGGCTTTTGATACGTTCCCGCATCCATTGCTTCCACTCACTCAATACTCACAATGTCAATAGACTCTTCTTGGCCACTAAGAAATTAATAATTAAAAGTAAGCCTGTTTTCTCAAATCTTTTCAATCAAAACACAAGATGCGACTTGCCATTTGCCTTCTTATTCCAAAAAGAGGTGAGGCCAGCTTTCTGTCTTAATATCCCAATGCATTTTTGTTGAATAAATGGCATATCTTTATTCAGCATAATGTGATGAATTATCATGGTTTTATTAATTTTTTAGAGGCAAAAAGACATTTGGCTTTCTTTGATGTCCTCTATTTTTCCTTCGTGGCTTTTGAAATAGGTCACGGCACTTAAAAAAATAGTACTGGCCATTGTGATAGACCGTCTTTACATACTGATGGACAGAGGTGAAACAGTGATGTTGATACCACTTGATCTCTCAGCCACAAGTTCTCCCTTATTCAGCTATGGATCATGGCAGGAGCCAACAAAATTTTCAAGCTGCCCATTGCTGACTGACAGACCTCTCAGAATAATGATGGGCTGCTGACCTTCTCTTCCTTTCCATAAGCTTTGGCATATGGAATCTCACAATGTTCTAAGCAGCCACTTCCCAAGAAGTTTTAATAGTGCATCTGATTATTATAAATCAACAGGAGGCAGTTGGGATGGAAGGGATGGTAAGCCAGTAATATGGCACATACCTCGTTGCATAAATGGCTTCCTGCAAAATGTGAATTGTGAAAACAGGACTTGAAATGAGGAAGACAGCTCTCCCTGACCAGTATTTGGAAAAAAGTAAAGTGAAGTTGTGATTTAAGATAGTGATTTTTCTCCACATTTTCTAACTCAGTGTTGGGAAGAGGAAGCTCTGAATCATGCTTCTTTATTATTGTGCATTCAAGTAGATTGATTACCAGCCTGCATAAACTGTGACCTCTCAATTGAAAATTGTTAAGAAACTGCATGGAGCCCATGTACATTGAAGAAGTACAATAGCCCATCCCATCCTTCACCACATTGATCACAACAATGGGACTGTCTGAAAAGAAGGGCTGCTATACCATGGTAAGGCACTCAGTTAGGGTTACAGCTCATATGGAGAGGCTGTCCAGATAGATCATCATTCCACTCTTCAAACAATCACATTTTCACAATGACGAGGGTAGGACTAGCATGTCCGCCTCGATGCGCATAGAGTTACTTCCTTAATGCCTGATTAGGGTTTGAATGGCAGTAGTCATGCATCTTGGCCTACCAAATGCTTGACAGCCACATGCAGGTATTGCCAACTGATACGAAATCAGTTGGTGATGCCTCAGCCTCAGTGGCTGCCATATTTGGATACAAGATGCTTTGGCTTCCAAGGTCACAAATGGTTTTCATCAGCATACAAGACAGTTAACAAACACCAAGTCTGCACCACAAGTCAAGCCGTACTAAATTTAGGAATGGTGAGAATTGTGTTTCACTTGTGTGTTGAAAATTTATAAAAATTTGTAAGAATCTTCATATTCTGGATGGAAAGAATTTGAAAATTTTAAAAAGTTGAATGTGGGACTAACCAAAACTGATTTCCTTACATTGTCCACCTTATCTTATTTGCCAAATGATTTGAGAAAGAGGGTGACATGGGCTTAGGTCCTGGAAATTATCTGGTCACTTGCATTCTTCCAAGCACAATATCTGCATCACTGGATAAAACACAATGGACCTGGTCTAAACATAAACAGTACGAGATGAGCCCTCCTTGAAATCTAGCAATTTAGTAAAATGAATAAACTGAACCACATACAAGGAATTATATCTGCAAAGCAGGTGATAAACTAATCGCATAAAGCAGAAGACTACTGTATGTCAGATAGTCAAGTATCACTTGGTAAAGGTAAACGTAAAGGTTCCCCTTGACAATTTGTCCAGTCATGTTCGACTCTAGGGGGCGGTGCTCATCCCCGTTTCCAAGCCATAGAGCCAGCGTTTGTCCGAAGACAATCCTCCGTGGTCACATGGCCAGTGCGACTTAGACATGGAACGCTGTTACCTTCCCACCGAGGTAGTCCCTATTTATCTACTTGCATTTGCATGCTTTCGAACCGCTAGGTTGGCGGGAGCTGGGACAAGCGACGGGTGCTCACTCCGTCGCGTGGATTCGATCTTACAGCTGCAGATCTATAGATCTTACAGCACAGAGGCTTCTGCGGTTTAACCCGCAGCGCCACCACGTCCCTTAAGTATCACTTGAAGGAGTTGATAAAAGAAAGGAAATGATTCATAAAAGCTCTGTGTCATGATGTATGACATCCTTCACCAGTTTGGTGCCCTCCAGATGTTTTAGAATACAGCAGCCAGAATTTCCAGTCTTTGACTATGTTAACCAGAGCTGATGGGAGTTGAGGTACAAAACATCCGAAGAGCACAAGGTGGGCTAGGCTGATGTATGATGTAATCACTCAGCTTCATGTCTAACATTTAGAAATACATTTGGTCCTTCCAGAAATCTTCTCATGCTTTTTGTATCAACAGTCCTAGAACAACCTGTATTTGTAAACAGCTAACAAGGATCTTTTACTCCAGCTCTTGAGATTTCAGTAATATTTCATCATCCCTTAGAGCCTTGACCCCAGGCTCTAATCTTTTCTTAGTCTTAATCTGTGTTCCTCCCTTTCTCATGTCTATGGCAGAGTTAATTAGTGCATACCCAGTGGGACTCTTACCACTAGATCATAGCATGGAAGCACATGTGCTCTTGCACCCAACAATAACAATTACTAATTACTTTTCTTCCCAATGTGTTGATGCTCACCCGATAAGTGCAAAGAGTTTGTTTCATGGAAGAATATTTCCTGATGCTATCTGATAGCAGGCAGATAGCTCCATGAGGTATGGTACCTGTAGTAGTTCTTTTCCCATGCAAGTCTTCAATAGATGCCACCAGCGGCCAGTGGAATCCTTCTGAGTTGTATCTAGGATTTTAATACAGTTCCAAAAATAAAAACCATATTTGTACACCAAAATAACTGAACAACCAGGTTCAGTATCTCAATTCTAAACACTTTTACTCAGAAGCAAATACCCTCTCATTTGGACAGGACTTCTAAGTAATTATGTTTGGGATCACAGTCTGCTTAATCTTAATAAAACACTTAACTCTTCTGCAAACAACAGCCCACCATCATCTACGTCACTTGGGATAACTAGCTCTCTGTAGGAAGCAACACATAATGAATTTGTTATCATATTCCATTGTGTCCCTCCCCTCACAACTCCCCCACGATCAGGAATCCGTAAAATGGCTCAGGAATTCATTGCTGGCAAGCCACAGACTGTTCCTCTCTTTGAAATTCATAGATTTAGCAGCTTCATGTCAGATCATTTTTCATAAACCTTGTTTCCTTGTCAGCATGTCATAGCCAGTAAAGAGCTGCTAGATTAGTATACATATATAAATCTTTTCTCAGTTTCCACCTTGCTTCTGTTTAATACTACTTTCCACACGCACTGTGTTTACTAGCATAGAATACCTTCTGTTCGGAGGACCACATATTTATTATTATTATTATTGGGATGTTTGTAAGATTTCCCTCAGCACAAGCTGACAGGGTGCATAGCACTTTGTCATCTATCATTGTACAAAAGATCTGTCAAGCTGTGAAACAATTTCAAATATATATATATATAAATGTGGCATCACTTTAAAGGAGAAGGAACTGCCTTTGCACAGCTCTGTCTTTGGATTTATTTATATATTCCCCCTCTCTTTTTTTTTCAAATTTTGGCTGTGGAAGGTACTTAATGTACCAAAAACAATTTGTACAAGCATTATTTTACCAATTGAAAGTGTGTATGTCTTGCTGGGGTCTTCTTTATCTAACTGTTGCTAATACATTTTCATGCTGAGCTCTTATGGCTTCATTTTACAGTTGAGGAGATCACCCACTCCATGCTGTGTTAGAAATGGGACCCTCGTCACTCGAATCTACAGAGTGCACTTAACATGTGAACAAGAAACAACAAAAAGTTACCACTTTGAAACCTCTTTATCCCTTTATATTCTTTGTTGGAAACTTAGCTGCAATTTCCACAGCTCTCACCATAAGAAAGCATACATTGTACCCATCTCTCTCTCTCTCTCTCTCTCTCTCTCTGTGTGTGTGTGTGTGTGTGTGTATACTCTGTCAAGATGAGATCACATTCTTTTAAAATGATTCATTTCACTATATTTAGCTTTTTTATCTCCCATGGATCAGTCTTACCATTTTTCATATCTGTCTGTAATTAATATTTATCCTTTCAAATTTAACAAGGAAGGAAAGATTAATGAATATGTCCACAGGGCTATTTTGAGGTTCAGAGGCTTGCTAATCTACTGGATTCCAAAGTTGCCATTTCAAAACCCTACGACCTAAATATAGTTGCCAGTGACAAGAAGAGTAGACCTATTGAATGAATTGAACTGTGGCATAGGTATAATCTACTTGGAACTAATAATTGGATTTATTCCAGTTACTCCTGAGAAAATCTAATCAAAATTAATATTCCTTGCTCTCAAGTAAAGACATATACAAGTTATAACTTAAGCCTTAGAACCCAGCTGGAACTGTTCACTAGACTTATTCTAGCTCAATGGGTTTGTGGTCTGCAAGTCAGGTTCTCGTATCCATATGGAAAAGCAGAACACTTCCACTTTTTCCTTTGATTCCTTATGTTGTTCTCTGTAACAAGATGAGACTCAGAGACTTGCTGTTAGTAGAATCAGCTGGGGCAATCATTGCTTTGAAATTATGTTCTGGACAGCTGAAAAGGACGGATCAACATCAGAGCCTCTTGTTTTCCACCCTGTCAGTTTTTTGCCCAGCTATGGATTTGTTGTCCTCAGCTCCTGATGATCCCACTGACACCTCTGTCAGAAAATGAATTTTTTTTACTCCCCACTTGATTGAGTCCATTCATAGGGTATAGCTCTGTTGAAAAGTGTCAGTCTCAAGCTTACTAGCTCATAGGGATAGAGAGGACTTTTTATATATATACTTCTGCCCCTCCTGTCTACTCTGTACTTGTCAAAAATATATGTTTGATTAGTTGATAATGCTTTCATAAAGACCTCCAAACCAAGCTTTGTAGAAATTGCTTTTAATTTTAAATTATTCTGATGTAAGGTTGAAATTACATTTGCTTCTCAAATTCTCTTTAACTTCACCCCTCTCTCAACAACTGAATGTCAATGTTCAATCGTTTCTATGGATGAATGAATATTCATCACATATTTGACATCTCTATTGGACATTCTTTTTTTTTTTTAATTTTGATGTTTGAAAACTGACATTTAAGATCTCTCGATATTTGACAACTAACATGCAACAGCATTTGGCAAAACCAGCATCTCACTGTTTAATTAGTTGTTAATCCTACATTTTCTCCAGAGAGTATAAAGTACCACATGCGGTCCTTTCCTTTTAATCCTTGCAAAAGCACTGTGAAGGAGCATAGGTAGGGAGACACTGACTTGCCCATGGACACTCCATGTGCTTCCTGACTAAATTCGCATTTGAACCTAGGTCTCCGAACTGGTTGCAATAACTACCACACAGCTTCTTTTACTGAGCTGGTTCTCTAAGCGTTGGGTTATCTCAGTGCTTTCGAAACATTCTGTCATCAGAAAACATGCTCCACATCAGTTTATCTGCCACAAAACTCCCGCATTTTAGTCATTTTTTTGCTAGAGTAGATAGACATGGAGAAGAACTAAAGGGCTGCAGCAGCAACTTGAATAAATACAAAGATAGTGGTGTTTGTTTAGTATTGCCAACTATGTGAACTGTCCAGTGAACTGCAATTGATTAGAGATTAATTTATACTTTTATAAATAACTTTTATAATTTATAGTCAATTGCAGTTTCAATTACAAAAAATTTACTGTCTGTTGTATGGAAATCAAGGCTTATAGGTATGATAATTATAAATACTATTTTTACTTTCCGAATCAACCATTTTGAGATTCAGCAGCATCACTAGTGAGAACATTACACTGCATTGTAGGGCACAGACTTTGATCAGCCTTTCCTACATGCATGACACAAAAACCTAAGCTGTTGTGTCCCAATGTATTTTTTTAAAAGGATTCTCATATCTTGTGAGACATGTTCAATACATATTTTTTACCTATAATGATAATGCAACCACCTTTGTACTTAATTTCTGCTACAGTTGTAATCTAGCCCACTGATTCTCAAACTGCTTCACAGGGCTTGCATATTCTTCTAATGCTATTTCATGAGTGAGTTCACTAACAGGTGGAACCTATGCAAACCACATTATCTGCTCTACTGTACAGTCTCTTTTCATACACAAGCTGCAATACTAAGTAAGTTGGGTTGGGTCAGCAGCCATTGGTTATGGTCTTAGGCACACCTAAATCTTAATAAGATTAGGCTGATTTCATCATCAACAACAACAACAACATCATCATCTTAGAATTGCAGGACTGTAAGGTATCATCAAGTCCAGCTCCTGTCAAGGACTCACAGTGAGGAACCAAAATCCCAACCTCTGGCTCCTCAAGTAGGTCCCAACAAATCTTTTCATCTGTCAGGTTCTGGTTGGAATTTTTTTTCCTGCGCAGCATTACAGATACATTACAGGATCCTTTAAATGGATTTGTCAGTGGGTGCTTATAAGACATACAGACCATCCTTCATGACAGCATGAGGCCTTTCATATGGTCTCCTGGCTCTCACCATGGCAGTTATTGCCAGAAAATCCAGGAGTATAATTCTTGAGCAATGGCCAAGCATTCTTCTTTAGCCAGTGCATCTGCTGGTTCTTCAGAGAAACAAGGAGCCTGGGGATGACTTGTCACATGTAACCTATTCCTCTGCAAAAAGCTTTTGACAGCCCATTGAATTCATGGTTGCTTTTTGCATTTTGGGACTTTTTTGGTAAGCATGAAGCATGTGGGTTTTTTGGTTAATAACAGTAACTTGCATTTTGTGCAAAGTATGCCTGGTTCACTACTGAGTTCTTTGGCAGTGTGGAGCCACCATTGTCCTATTCCCGGGATAACACGAGACAAGGTAAGCACGAGAAGATGAGGGTATGGGAGGAGGAGAATATTTAAGCTAAGGCTCCTCCTTCCTTTGGCCTCTTCCTTTCTGGCAGTAGGAGAAGGAGGACAGAGCGCTGCTCAGGAGATTAATTGAACTGTGTCAATCGGACGCCATTTTGGATGGGGGGTTGCATCAGTGGCCCCCCCCCATGGTTTGCTGTCCGGGCTTTGGCTTGACCTTTAGGGCTTATAGCCCAAAGTGATCAATTAATTGCAATAAATAAATAAATAAATTTTAAAAAAGCAAAGCAAAGAGGGGAAAAGTAGGGACCGAGCGGGGGTTGGGGTGTGATGCAGCGCGGCCGTTAGGCCGGGCTTGCGCGCCTGCGGGAGCCAATAAAGAAGGTCTGAAGTAGTGGGGAGCTGATCACTCATCAATAATTGAGGGGAATTGAGGCATTAAAATTAAAATAAAATAAAATAAAATAATATTTTTTAAAAAGTGGACGTTTGAATGCGTGTGTTGAAGTCCCCCCACCCCTTTTTCTAATTTTAATATATACTAGGAGTTATTTCTTAAGTAGTATTCGTTATTAAAGTTAATATAGTGCCTTATTTATTCCTGTTGGCTTTTTAATGTTTGGGGGGTTTTATGCTTTTTCATAAATTCTGTTACGTTTAAGTTAGCTTTGGGTCAGTGGTTCAGAGGCTCCACGTGGTATAGTAACTGGGTTTATTAGCAGGACAGACTTTAGCTTGATTGATATTATTGGAGTTTTTTTGGGGACATATTACTAATTTTATCCACTGGGGAATACATCACATTAATCCCTACAATATAAATTTACAGGAATAATAATTTGATACATAATTCATTGTACTGTAGTCTATTAATTATATCTATATTTACAAATTGATAATTGGAGTTGATTTGCTGGATTAATATTTAGTATAGATAAATCAATGTAGGTTAGTCTCTTTTCATAATTAATAATTATAAGAATACTAATTGTTGGTTGGCTAGTCTAATATAGCTGTTGATTAGTATAAATTTATTATCTGTTATTATACTGGCTTAGCTGGTCCAGGTATTTTAAATTGATTGGGTCCCACCAGGCACTTGTTACGCTCGGTTTCTGCCAGTGGGTGTGTGTGCAGTGCAAGGTTTGTTCTTGCTGGAATTGCATGTGCAGTGGCTGGACTACGATCCTTAAGTATAGGAACAGAGCATAATATGAATAATAGCATTTAACATAATTGCTATACGGTAAGTATTTTAGGAGAGTTTGTTGGGCAAAAGGAGATATAGGTTTATAGTGATCTGGTAAGTGGCTCAGGTCTTGTAGTCAAGAGCTGTGATGTCTTCAAAGAAGCTACAAGGTGGAAAGAAGGGCAAGCAACCTGCCAAAAAGAGGGTTCCCCCCCATGTTTCCCCACCTCAATCATCTTCAGATGAAGAGGCATGGCCAATATGGCTGCAGCTGCAAAACAAAATTGCAGCATTAGAGGCCGAGCGAGCAACTCAACAGGCTTCGCCAGCTAGCGTGACACAACCTCACCATTCTGCTAGGGATGCTAGGAGCCACGGGAAGGCTAAACTCAAGGGTTTGGTGGAAAACTTATTATCACGTTTTTCTGCCCTAGAGGAGGATCGCACAGCGGTCCAACCGTCCGAGAAAGGGACTGCTGTTTCAACGGTTACACCACAGGGTGGTCATGAGGAAGAGGAGCTAGGCACGGGATCATCCAAACCTTGAAGGCTGGCAGCCGCAAGACATAGAGGGCGTGACGAAGGACAGGAAGCTATCTGGGTAGAGGACAGCGAACCATCAACGTCGGACGTCACACGTGAGTTAGAGGCTGCACAACACACAGTGACACCAATGCCGGTTTGGCCTTGGCCATTTAGTGGCCAGTTTAGTACACCACTGCACATACCACACGGTATGCAGGGTACAGGTGTTGGGGATTCCCATTGGCCAAGTACTAGTACACCAATAGCTTCCTGGGCTTCTCCTTACTCGCAGGCTTGTTCCCCTGTGTTCTTTGGCCCAACGCCAGGAGTAGGTGTTATGGCCGTATCCGTCAGTACCGGATACGGGCTATAACACAGTGTCTCTAAATGTGTTGCCTTTTGGAGATCGCGCCATGCCTTTAAGTGACCACCTCGCACCGGCAACTAAAGAAAAAATTTGAAAAGGAAAGTATGTCGACTTATTCAAACTCCTCAATAGAAAAGTGGAAAAGAAGGATGTTGATAAGGAGGATGAGAGGGAGAAAGAAAGAAGTAGAAGGCATAAGCCAGATAGGACCTGGGCCAATTGGTTACCAGGATTTATCATTTATGTGGGGGTGATTGTGAGAGTGCAGCCCTGGAGGGCTCTGGCTCTCTTCCAGTACCTAGACTTGATTTATCGAGCATATGTAGACTTTGCGGGACAGGCCTGGCTGACATGATGAATCGTTCCATATGCACAGTGCGATTCATCCAAATTTGCACTGGGATGAGCCATTGCCAGGCTTCTGGCTGCAGGTTATGACCCCAGCTAGACCTAACCCTGGAGAATGGTTTGACAGCAGTCACCTGATCCATAAACAGGGCGTGAATATGGGTTCCCGTGCCGGCACGGGGCAAGCGGTTCAACCCCACTTTCTTTGTTGGGACTACAACGCCAAGGGAACGTATTCACGCAAGGGATGTAGATTCCGGCATGAATGCTCGGTGTGTGGGGGTCAGCACCCCAGCACATCCTGCTTTAGAGCCAGAGCGCAAAGGAACACAACCAAGGCCGCTGGAGGTAATAAGAAGGCGCCCGGGGGAGGGGTCCCCCTGGCAAAGGGGCCCAGCCTGATTAATCTAGAGGTACTGGGTGACTGGTTGGCAGATTATCCATGACCAGTAGATGCCCAATATTTGTTGGAGGGTTTCACGTTCGGTTTCAGAATTCCAGCAGTGGGAGAGCGTTCTTCTTTGCAAAGAACTTGAAGTCCGTAAAGGGCATGGAGAGTATTGTTCAGGACAAAATTAGGAAAGAAGTATCTGAAGGTAGGGTCCTAGGTCCTTACCAGCATCCCCCATTAGGGAATCTTAGGGTATCACCCTTGGGCGTTGTACCCAAGAAGAATCAGGGGGAGTTCAGGCTCATTCACCATCTGTCTTACCCGGAAGGGGAGTCAGTGAATGATGCTATGCCACAGGAGCTGTGCACCGTGCAATATACCTCGTTTGACGACGCAGTGCGCATGGTGCGCAGATGTGGACAGGGGGCGGAACTAGCGAAATGTGACATTAAGTCAGCGTTTCGTATTCTACTGGTCCATCCGTTGAATTTTGACCTCTTAGGTTTTTATTTTCAGGGTTTTTATTATATAGATAGGGTCCTGCCAATGGGATGTTCTGTGTCTTGCACTGCGTTTGAGCGTTTCAGTTCATTTTTGGAATGGAAGCTCAGATGCAGGGTGGGTTGCAGAAGTACCGGCCATTATTTAGACGATTACCTTTTCTGTGGAACAGCCGACACTGGACAGTGCGCATTTATCATTTCATCGTTTCAGTCATTGGCAAGAGAACTAGGGGTGCCTTTGGCTGAGGAAAAGACTGAAGGGCCTGCGACTTCGCTTACTTTTTTAGGGATTGAGCTTGACACTAGGCAGCAAGCCTATAGGCTACCAGAAGATAAGCCAGCATCCCTTAGGGACAGGATTCAGCTTCTGTTAAGAAGTAAGAAGGTGTCCCTGAAGGAACTACAGGAGATAGTGGGCCATTTAAACTTCGCCTGTAGGGTAATTGCCCCTGGCCGTGCGTTCCTACGCCGTTTATGCGGGGCCATGAAGGGACTGCATCGCCCTTTTCATAGGACAAGGGTAACCAGGGGTATGAAACAGGACCTCCAAGTATGGAGCCAGTTTTTAGATGAATTTAATGGGGTGTCATTCTGGAGGTCGGAGCTGCAATTCCGGTTGGAATTCCAGGTACAGACCGACACAGCGGGATCTTTAGGCTTTGGAATTTATTTTAAAGGCAGATGGTGTGCCGGGCTATGGCCTGAAGAATAGCACCAGCAAGGTATCACAAGGGACCTCACTTTTTAAGATTTTTTTCCGATCGTAGGGGCTTATGGCTGTGGGTGCATGAATGGGCTAATACGTTGGTGCGCTTCTGGTGTGACAATCAGGTGGTGGTTCATATTGTGAACAACCTTACGTCACACTCAGAATATGTTATGGCACTCGTGTGCGCATGTACGTTGCGTGCATTGAGGTTCAATGTTTTGATCCACGCGAAGCACATTCTGGGTCTGGATAACAGCCTGGCCGATGCCCTATCACGCCAACAGATCACTCGGTTCAGGGAGTTAGATCCAGGAGCCAACGAAGTTCCGGAGATGCTTTCAGCAGAGGTCTGGCAAATTGGCAAGTTGACGCGGAACGAGCAATAGGCTTGTCCTTGGCTCAGAGGACGCGGAAAGCCTATCGGGCAGTGAGTATAGAATTCCAGGAGTTTAGAAAGACTGTGGGGCTGGAATTGAATTGGCCTGCCCCTGTTGAACACCTTCAGCAGTTCCTAGTGTTTCTCCATAGGAAAGGTTTAGAAGCAGGTTCCATCCAGGGTAAGTTATCAGCTTTAGCCTTCCACGCTAGGATCCATGGGTATCAGGACTACACCATCGACCTTCATATCAGGAAAATGATCGAAGGCTGGAGTAAGGAAAGGGGTCGTGTTAGGGACTTGAGGACACCAATATCCCCAGCATTGTTAGAGAATATATGTCAAATGTGGCCTCTTATCTGTAGGGATGCATATGAGACTGCGCTGTTCCAAGCAGCCTCGTTGCTGACATTTTTCGGTGCACTGAGGATTAGTGAGGTCGTAGCATCAGGAAAAGGGGATGTATCAAAAATGGCTTTGCAGATGCATGACGTGGCAATAGTAGAGAATTCTGTATGGGTACATATTCGCCGATCTAAAGCAGATCAGCGAGGCAGAGGAGAGGACCTGACCCTGGGTCCTTGTTCGGTGGCAAGTCTTTGCCTGGTGAAAGCGATAAGTACGTATTTATGAGTTAGAGGACAGGGCCAAGGATATTTTTTCACACATAAGGAGGGAATCCCTTTGACAAAATATCAATTCTGGAAAATGACTGATTTGGCTTTAAGCAGAGCAGGGGTTCAAGGTATGAAGTTTGGAACTCACTCATTTAGAATAGGAGCAGCCTCAACGGCAGCTGCGTTAGGCTATCCTCCTGACGACATCAAGCATTTAGGGCATTGGTCATCTACCTCATATCGTAGATATGTAAGAACACTCCCTCATATCTAGGTAGGTGCGTATTTCGTCTTGCAGGTCCACTCTTACAGGAGAGTCAGCGACAGGTAATGATAGTGGGCCACAGCTTCGTTTTTTGGGCTGTGAGATATGCTGCTCAGTCGGAATGGGGGAGCGATTTGGGTCTCGCAGATAGAGCCCATATTGTTTGGAGAGGGATCCATGGACTGTTATGGAGCCAGCTATGCAGAGCGGCTGCATTTGGCATTCAACCCCCAGATGTCTTGATTATACATCTGGGAGGTAATGACCTAGCAAAGCAAGGCGGCAAGGCATTGGTTTTGGATGTTATTCGAGACCTCAGATGGCTGAGGGCGACGTATCCCAAGACGAGCATTATATGGTCCATGATCATCCCTCGGCTTGTTTGGCGTGAGGCGCGCCAGGTTCAGCGTGTTAACACCGCAAAAAGGCGGGTTAACAGAGAAGTGAGTAGAGCTGTATGTGATGGCCTTGGATCAGTGATTGGTCACCAGAAGATCCGTGCTGATAGGCCTGAGCTCTTTCATCAGGATGGAGTAAACCTCTCCGACAGAGGTGTGGAAATATTTTTGGCCAACATCGGGGGGGGGGCTGCTTTTGGAACTTGAGAGGCCTCGATGGGGGGCAAGGGCTTGCCCCTTGCCGTGGCGGGTAGTGCGGATATAACAGGTTTCGGTGAGTCCCCTCACAAACACAGGTAAGGTATAGCTCATCTGATCTCCCAGCGCTGCGGATCATGCGATTACAGTGCTTGGGGGAGAAGATCCGCTGGGGCCACTCCCGGACCAACAATCAACAAGAAGAAGGGGACTTGAGGTCCGGGGGTGGTCAAATTTGGGCCGGCCGGGTTCTCGCTGTCTTCACGACTGCGAGATCTTGGGGCTCAGGACTCGCCCATAATTTGATAGGGGTCCGTTGAGACCCCTCTGCAGAACCTGATGCCGCACTACAGCAGGTACCCCCTCTGTTTTCATAAACGATAAATTTGAATTATCAATAAAGTGTAGCCCATGTTTATTCCATAATTGTGGTCTCGTGTCTTATTCCGGGTTAGGGGACAATGCCCAGTCCGCTGCTGAGTTCTTTGGCAGCGTGGAGCCGCCATTGTCCTATTCCGGGGATAACGCGAGACAAGGTAAGCACGAGAAGATGGGGGTATGGGAGGAGGAGAATATTTAAGCTAAGGCTCCTCCTTCCTTCGGCCTCTTCCTTTCTGGCAGCCCACCCGCCCACTCTGAATACTAGTGTGAGTTTTACTGGTTGCCTGTTTTGGGGCCGGATAGGAATTTTTGACCCGCATCCTGATTGGCCTTTGGAAGCGGGGATTTTTTGCCTATCCCACACTGGTCATGGTGCGTTGGCATAACGAGCGGTGGTCAAATTGGCCACACAGGCGGGTAGTGTGGATATAACAGGTTTTGGTGAGTCCCCTCACAACCATAGGTAAGGTATAGCTCATCTGATCTCCCAGCGCTGCGGATCGTGTGATTACAGTGCTTGGGGGAGAAGATCCGCTGGGGCCACTCCCGGACCAACAGTCAATAAGAAGGAGGGGGCTTGAGGCCCGGGGGTGGTCAAATTTGGGCCGGCCGGGTTCTCGCTGTCTTCACGACTGTGAGATCTTGGGGCTCGGGACTTGCCCATAATTTGATAGGGGTCCATTGAGACCCCTCTGCAGAACCTGATGCTGCACTACCGCAGGTACCCCCCCTGTTTTCATAAACGATAAATTTGAATTATCAATAAAGCGTGGCCCATGTTTATTCCATAATTGTGGTCTCGTATCTTATTTTGGGGTAAGGGGACAATGTTTTTATGCAGAGTACACTATTTTTCATATCACTCTTTTCTGATGTTATTGTACAGGGAGAAAAAAGCTGGTGTTTTTACCCAAGGGCAAGAAAAAAAATCCTCAGCAGTTGACAGCTTTGTTCACAGGGCATTTTGGTATGCTGGCACATACTTTTTCATTGATGATGAGAAAAATGCTGAGTGTTAGTTATACCTTTAGTCTTATGCTAATGTTAATGTTGCTGAACTTGACATGACAGCTTATATCAGCTATGGGTTCCTCAAAGAAGCAAATCTTACCAGTGAGCAGGAAATCATAAGAAGGTACAATTCAGAAAAGTGAGTTAAATATAATGGTAACAAAATAACCTTTTTAAAAAAGGGCAATACAAAGAAATATCTAGAGAGCACCAGTTTAACCGTTCCAGAAAAATAATTTGAAACCTATTAATCAAGATAATCATAATTTAAGTTCAAATTGACCCACAACATCTGATCATCAAAGAGGTGAACACAGAAGCAATATTGTATCTGAAGTTGTGAACATACAGAAATGTCCACCAGAATTTAGCAGGGATATTTGCAAGTCTTTGGGTCATGAGTCAAGTCTGAGTCAGAGGGGAAAAAACAACAATGAGTCAAGTCTGAGTTGAGTCACAAGTGTGACTTAAGCCTGACTGGACAGTGAGTCCCATGACTCGAGTCCCCATCCCTGGCATTTAGAAATTAAAGAGAGAAACAAAATGAAAATTATTGTAGGAAAGAAAAATCAGGTATTAGCTGAAATCCAGTAGTAAGTCCCAGCTAGAGCAGGCCTGTTTAATCAGAGGGGATTTGGTGAGTTAGCTCTCCTGTAAGTTCCACTGATTCCATAGCCCAGTGCTAGCTGGAACTTAGTACTGGATTTCAACCATTGATTCCATATGATGCATATGAATAGGGTGGCTAATAGGGAATCCCTGCAACTAAATTTGTGCAATTTACCACAAATATACAATGGAACAGGTTGAAAACTTCCAAAAGCATCCATTACATTAATTTAAACTTCTATTATTCCATTGGAATGCATCTCTTTTCTCCTATCTTTTGCTTTTTAACATTTATGACTTTTCTTGTGTTAAGTCATACACATAGAATACGGTTCACTTTTCTTTCTTCCTATTTTCTCATTGAACCAAGGATTCATTCCATCCCCTATAATAATATTTTAGATGTCACAGTGCTCTTTGCATTGCCTTTTTATTCTTACAACACCTTGTAGGCTAGGCTGCTAAGTATTCTCATTCTTATTCATTTTTTGGGGGGGGGGGATGTTTGGCCCAGAATTAGATTTTGAAATGATGTTAAATAGTGCAAGCAGTAAAAAGAACAGCAAACAACAATGCAGAAATAGAACTAATCAAGAGAGAAGATAGAAAGGAAATGGGTTGACAATAGCAGCTATACAATATGGTGTGTTTATCACTGAAGTACTTGTAGCTCAGTCTCTTACTGAGAAGGCTATACTAAATTATGATTATCTTTATTAACAGGTTTCATCACTGCCTATATTAAAGATGGGCAACTGCTATTCTCTGGGTGGTTTTGGCTTCTAGTTCTTATCAGCTCTGTTAGGAATAGCAAACAACCAGGGATCATGTGCACTGCAGCCCAAAAACAGAGTAATACAATTGTTCACCCTCAGTCTAAAGGAGGCTGCTTCTAGCTCTAGTTTCTATTTGGCAACACAGGTGTTTTCCCATGCACTTTGTTGCTGCTGATGTTGCTTTTGTTAAAATGACAGTGTGTACAGACCAAGGGCCATTTGGTAAAGGTTCCCCTTGACATTTAGTCCAGTCATGTCTGACTCTAGGGCACGGTGCTCATCCCCATTTCCAAGCCATAGAGCCAGCGTTTGTCCGAAGACAGTTTCCTTGGTCAAGTGGCCAGCACGACTAGACACGGAACGCCGTTACCTTCCCACTGAGGTGGTACCTATTTATCTACTAGCATTTTTACATGCTTTCGAACTGCTAGGTTGGCAGGAGCTGGGACAAGCGATGGGAGCTCACTCCGTTGCGTGGATTCGATCTTACGACTGCTGGTCTTCTGACCTTGCAGCACAGAGGCTTCTGCAGTTTAACCCGCAGCGCCACCATGTCCCCAAAGGAGGCTGCTTCTAGCTCTAGTTTCTATTTGGCAACACTGGTGTTTTCCCATACACTTTGTTGCTGCTGATGTTGCTTTTGTTAAAATGGCAGCGTGTACAGACCAAGGGCCATACAATTCTTTATATATACAGTCCCATTATTTACCTTTGCTTACACTGTCTTCTTGATCAGCATTCAATATTTTGGTACATTCTGACCACCCAGGTAGGCAATGATCTGACTTTACTCAAGACTAAATTAATTCAAGGTCATTTGAAAAACCAAAACCAAATCTTTCTTCTCTAAGAAAGTGTCATCTTTGAGGAAATGCTTTCTCCTTTAATTTATTTAATGTGTAATTTTCCCATCCAGACATCAATTCCCCTCCCCACCCCCAAAGCTCATTATAACTTTAAAACAATCAAATATAATTACCTTTTTACTGATGTGGTAAAAAGAAGAAGTAAATAGCATGATAAGTAGTTATATGCTTCTCCCTAAAGTGTTACCTTCTTTAAAATTAACAAAACAAGATCATGATAAGGTATTGTGTGAGTTAGAGAGAGAAAGAAAGAGCAAGACAGAGAGAGAGAGAGAGATCGAGAGAGAGAGATCGTAGAAATGCAGGGAAATATATCAACACAAAGCAATACGAGGGGAGTTGATTATATTGAATCGTAAAAGGTGGTAAAATGCTTCTAACAAATCATTGCATTTTACCTTCACTTTTGTTATGGAAAAAGATTCAGGCTGCCAAAGGCTTCATATGATGCTTTGCTGCAGCGTTACAGTCTTAATTAGAAAAATTGGAACGGCTGCAAATCATTCATTTCACCTTAGCAGCTAAGCAGAGGGAACTTTACAGCAAGGCTGCACAAGTAGCAGCAGCACCTTGACATGGGAATCATGGAGCAAGAAGGGACTTTTTTTTCCCCTTACAAAATATCCTTTCCTTCAAAATCAGACCCCTAAATAGAACGCTTTTGCTTTACCCTGAAGAACTGTTAACAATAAAACCAACACAAACATATTAAAAAAAAACAACTACTGAGTAATAGGGTACAATTTAATGTCTGTTACAAGACTAGTGCTTTATACTAATGTTTGATATTAAATTCTGTTTTAATTATATTTTATAAATGGACAAATTACCTTCACGTTCTTACGTACATCTGAAACAAATTTGGCATTGAAGTCTGAATTCCCCCCCCCCTTCTTCAGTAAGAAGCATTATCGACTAAGGATTTCATGATTAATTTCTTATTATACTGTATGCTTATTCAGTTCACATGTCTTAGCCAGCACTTTATTTTATGTCTGGTCATTATTGTCATAAAATACACAGATAGCTGCAGGTGTACTTGCTACTGACATGAGTCCATGGTGTGAAATTTAGCCAATTTTGTCACAACTGCAACTTTCTTGTCAACCTCTGTTAATATTAAAATCCAGGTTACAGATAATAGATGTCCAATTTCATTTTTCATTGACAAAGACTGGATAAAAACATCAGGAAAAATTTCATGACAGTCAAGGAAATTGTGGAACATGCCTATTTTCCAAACTGATATTTTATTCCTCTGCAGAGTTGAATAAGATTATGTCTACTTTATGACAAGAATGACCCCCTTCTTCCTAGGTAGTAAAATAACAGTTATTAGAAATGATTAAAGATCATAAGTATGGCTAACCTCCTATACTTACTTCCCTGTGAATAAGCCCCATTGAATGAAGCAGGGTTTACCATTTACTGGGCATTTATTGGATTGTGTTGTAAAAGCCTGTGAAATGTATGACCTACGAGGAAAGGTACAATACTACACAAGTCAAAGGATTAATTACAGATATTAATTTAATGTTAATGACATATTCTGATAGAGCAACATCTATGCTATGTATTTTGAGTACACGGGTCAAAAGGAATTTAAAAAAATACAGTTATTAGTGCACATACTATTTTAGATGTTCAGCTTGCAGGAAGGCAAATATTCCACTGAAGCCTTTAGTACTTAACATTGTTTCTCATGTGCAATGAATAAACATTCAATAATATTTACAAAATATAAAAGGGAGACTAATATCTACTTTACTCAGCATGTTACTGATGCTGCCAAAATATCAGTTAGTAGGTGTAAGAACTTGAACCATCTGTTATCCAAAACAGCCCAGTTCAGGTGTTTGGTACAAGAGGAAATTACTAGAAAAATGATTGTTTGGAAATAGCCCAAGGATGGTCTCATTAGAATTCAGCACTACAGCCATAACGTGAAGGAGTGTGTATGTGTGTGTTACTGAGAAGAGGAGAACACACTGCTACTCCCTTTTCAAATGTATTACAAATGTGAGAGTTATCATTTTTTTTCACTTCAAAGGCAATGGAGAAAACAAAGGGCCACAGATAAGCAAGGTAAAGTATAGAACAAGCTCAGTGGCCTTTAGCAGCTGCCCCTAACCATGTGTGGCTTCCTATTCATAGAACCATACACAAGAACAGCAGACTGCACATCACTGCAACAGTAACTGTGAGATCACTCAGCGCCTTATAGTTCATGAAACAGCACTTGAAGAACATCTTGCATAACTTTGAGGTTCAAGTCAGTAAACTCTTTTTTATTTACCTTGAATGCCAAAATTATCACAAATTCCCATCGGAACCTGCCTCCTTTTCTTCAGTCTGAAATTCAATGGCTGCAGCTTTCCATAATATGGAATCTCCATGTTGAAAATAATAATGACTCAAGTTAGATTTTTGTATGCCACAGAATAAGAAAAAGGGCAAGCATGTCAGGAAATAAGGAAAGGAATTGGGAGGATAAATAAACCTCAAGGCCTCTAATTACTGAGAGAGAGAGAGCGCCCTGTTGAATACAGTAAGATTTATTTACAAGTAAATATGCATAAGACTTCTGTTAGATTAGTAGTCCTAAAACCATGTCATCTTCCCTCTCAGATGCTTTTGTTTTCTCTGTAGTGTCTTCTTCCTTAGGATGATAATTTGGATGGTTAATTTTCCTTTAAATGGCCTGAGGTGCCCTGCTTCTATCAGCAGAACCAAGAAAGGGGTGACTCCCCTTCCCCCTTCAGGCCCTTTGTGCAGTATAGACTTGGTCACACAATCATCAGGGAATGAACCCTGGAGAGTGTGAAGGAAAAGAACACGAAATCTGTTGGGAGTTAAAAAAAGAAAGAAAGAAAGATGGGAAGCAATCATGCCATAACATTCTTCTGCTGGTGCTTTCTTATCCCTTTCCAGTGTCTGAACCTTGTTAGGACCCCTAACTTTCAGGGGAGTGTCTTTGGTTTGATTAATAACTAACAATGCAGTCATACACATAATGGCTCAGAAATCCTGTAGGTTTCAGTGGGGTTTGTTCCTAGTTATGTGTGCATAGCGTTGTGGCATAACTAAAGTAACTGAAAGCGAACATGAGAGTGTTGTTTCTTCCTCTTCAAACTTTTGACAAAGTCTTCATTGGCTTTGACGCTGGATGGCCATGTGGCATCTATTGGCAAAAGGAAAAGGTTGAGGGACATTTGCCCCTCAATTTATTTTGGATTTCCATTCTCCATATCCTTCACTATTGGCTGTGCTAGGTTTGGCTGGTGGGAGTTGAAGGAACATTTTTGATGTTTCCCATTATTGCATGTGAAAACAAAAAAGGTATTCTTAATTTCACCCTCCCCTGTATCTATCATGCATGCATACCCACATACTGCAGGGCCATTTTTGAATACACTTCAAATGTTGGGATTTACTATTAAAGCCCTGCATGTCTTGAAGCCCATGTTTTCATAAGACCACCTTATCGCACATGAACCTACCTCAACATCATGATCATCACCTGAAACTCTCTGTATTTGTATTTCACCTTAAGCACAAATTAAGTCCTGTTTTACATGAAATCAGTCCAAACTTTTACATGTGACATTGGCATGGAAACAGAATGGTTCGAAGACACATAATAGATGAAATGAAATCATGTGGCCAAAAATGCATTTCTGACATTAACAGTTCTCAGTGAATGAACCTGAAATGTTAGTTTTTCTGTAAGAGCTGTATACCTTCACCGATGGACACCGTAAAAAAAACAACAACCAAAAACAAGAATGCTGAGAAACACCCCCAGAGGCTCCTGTAGCTTTTGTGATTGAGCGAACATGCTCAAAGGGATTTTTTTAAAAACACAGCCGCCATTGCCCTTCCAATATGAAAAATTCTTTAAAAACTCAAACCACTAAAAGATTAAAAGAATAGAAAGTAACAATAATTAAAAGTTTTTTAAAGAATTTACAGTTGACAATCATGCACACAAGGAAACAACTTCCATTTCTACCAAAACCAATCTGTGGTTCTGGTACTGAGCCACCAGGCCATTACATCATAAGGCCAAGGTTCTTTGAATGGTATTACTTAATACCAGTTCAACTTAATGTTGAAATTGGTAAACAAGTGCTTGCTGTAGTATTCATTTTCTCCTCTTGTAGCCCTGATTTTTCCTTACAAGGTTTTTTTAAAAAAATATTATGCCATTTCTAATTAATAGTGAGACACATTGGTTGTTGTGGGTTTTTCAGGCTGTTTGGCTGAGTTCTGGAGGTTTTTCTTCCTAATGTTTCGCCAGTTTCTGTGGCTGGCATCTTCAGAGGACAGGAGCTAGAACTCTGAAGCCTTCGAGAACACAGTGAGACACATTGTTTGAAATTTTCACCTGCTTTCGTGAGTGATCAGCACTTGCGTCACCAGGTTGGTGAGAATGTATTGCTGAAAGCAAAGGGCAAGCTCAGATGCTCTTCCTCAGTGTTGATAATAAAATTGTCCTTCCTTCCCGATAATTTAACTCCAGACATGTAAGTAGCCATTTTTAGCACCTGGGGCTTCCCTGTCTTATTGGTTATGCTTGGGTCATGTGAGAGAGGCATATGGAGGGAGAGGACAGAAGAATGGGGAAGAACACCTGGATCTGACTTTAGCCAGATGTCCCAGCATTGAGTTTGCCTGTTTTGTTTTTCCTTTCGTGCAACAAAGAACAGCTGGAGGCAGGTTCCTCCCTTTCCAGCAGCCAATACCAATGGGTGGGTTTATGCCCTTCCAACAACAATATTTTACACCCTGTACACTTTGATGCCATAGGTCAAAGTCCTCATCATCTTGCTCTGGTTACAGCTCTGTTTAGCCCTGTCTTTGTTTCCCCAGTTGTGGTGCTGGTGCTAGTGGGAGGGTGGTAATTTCCCAGTCAGAAGGTAGGCTTGTTACCCATCTATTTCTACTGATAACTATTCTGCAGACCAGGTTCAAGGGACTTGGCTGCCTGAAGCATACAAGAGGGTCCGCATTTCCTCCATTCCATACATCAAAGCTGACTGGATTGCTAAATGAATCATACTTCAATATGAGTGATGGGCAAGCATGACATACCATGGAGAACAGGACTGGCAGTGGAGCTGGGGAGAATTATGGCACAAGTCATCTGGCACAAGCATTGCTTTGGACACCTATTAGCTCCCCATCATTTACTACACAAGGCTACCAGCCATTACTAACACCATTTGAACCACTAACTCCTCCAGCAACCAAAAAGGAATAAGAGTGTTGGTGTATATGATCCACAGCCAACAGTTCAGGCACAACACTGCCCCCACACTTATTCATAGCATTTGTTCTTTGTTTATATGGCATATATTTTTGTGCCATCTTTCCACTGAGCATTCCCAAGGCAACAAACAGCAAACAAATACAGATATATCTAAAATACACACAATATGAACAAGTGGGCCTGCATGTGCCAAAACATTGGGAGCCACTTTGGAACTTTTAACCAATAAAATTTAATTTATTTATTTATATTTACTTTATTTATTTCCATTTCTGTATCACCCCATTAGTGTTGCCACTCTCTAAGCAGTTCATAATATACAGTAAAATCATCAAAACACTATATAATAATACAAAAATACACAGGGATTTTTTTCTTGTATGCACGAGGCACTTCAAAACTATGATACAGGTGAAGAGATTGTGTATAGCTATGGATGGGGTGCAAACAGCAAGTAGGTGTTAGGTTTGTTTCTGAAACAGCAAGCCTGGTGGTTACCAAAATGTGCACCGTGACACCCCAGGGCACCACCAAACTCAGCCAGGGGTTCTGCAGAATCCTAGGAAGTACTTCTGTGGAATCTGTGGAAGTACTACTCAGGTTTTCCACCCAAAGTATCATACTGAGGGAGCTGCAGCCAGTGGCCAGTAAGTTAAGGGAGCTGTGAGTCAAAAAAGTTTGGCAACCACTGAGCAAGCTCTTTGGTATACAGTAAAGTACCTTTAAAAATGAGGGGGATTGCCAAGTAATATAGCCCTGTGGTTGAAAAGCCAAGATCACATTGGCCTAAATCCACACTAAATCCACACTGAATGCTATGAAAATGCAAGGCAGATTTGCTGAGTCAATTGCTGAATAGTGAGACAATACTGAAGTAAAATCCAGTGATTCAATAGGTCTACACAAATTGGATCTAGGGCATTAGACTTGACCAAAGCCTTTGCACCCTTGGATCCAGGCCATACATAGTCATCACACATCTATCTATCTATCTATCTATCTATCTATCTATCTATCTATCTATCTATCTATCTATCTATCTATCTATCTATCTATCTATCTATCTATCTATCTATCTATTCATTTTTAAGAGACATGCATTTTCTTTGACACATCCGTTTTCTGGCCAAAAGAAAAAAACATGTCTGCCTGCTCAGGACTGAATAGCTGTAGAAGAAATGAAATGTTAACGTCTTTTAAACAAACCAAAGCTATATTGGGAAAAGAAACAAAACAAGGCAACATGTCTGATTACATCCACGCAGATGGAGGATTTGTGTGTATGTGCATGCTACAAATTGCCATCCTCACCAACCTCTTGATATAGAAAAAAGAAAATGATGCTAGTAATGTATGACCCTGAGACTAGAGGAACTGTAGCTATTTACATCAGTTGTCAGCAACCTGCTGCTTGTTTGTAGTACTGCTGCATGGATATAGATAACCTCTCTGAAACATTAGCTGAGACAAAGCAAGTAATTCTTTGTTGACACATTGTCAGATTCTAATTTGTTCTCAAACTGTGAGGTAAATCCTCCATCTCCACTGGAAAAAAAATGGGACTGCTCTATCTTGCATCAAGCTCACTGCCCTTTTCACTTTCTAGTCTCAGTTGGAAATGTAGCTGGAACAGAGTTTCCTGCCCAGTTACAGATAAAACATTCCCACAAAAATAATCCAGTGAATTTAACCCAAGTTGCATCCCCTTTGCACAACTACATGCATCAAGCACAGGAAAAACATGAAAAGATCTCACTCGGATATTTAATAGAGTTGGCATTAGGGGTCAATGGGGGTCAGGATGAACGGATGGGGCTATTCCTCCCACAGAGAAAATAGGCTTGTGGTCACAGAGATATATAGACATAGCTTCAAACCATACAATGAAAAAGCCTCAAAAACATAATCAAATGGATGATCCTTCCAGAAATACAGGGTGCTGATAAGGGGGGGGGGGAAGCAAAAACAAGGGCACAATCCAGAGCTTTGCTTCGTGGTCTCTAGCTTACACGTAGGAAGGGGTGATGTTAAAAGAATACAGTAAAATGTGATGTGCTGGAAATTTTGCCACACAGCTGAGATTGACCTGATTACATTTCATGAAGTGTAGAAGACCATTCTTCTTTTTGACTGCTGCTCCGATAGAAGACTGACAGTTGGACTCTATCACATGGATTAATGGGTTAAAACCTGACATCTTTTTAGTATTTTGGACTTTATTTTCTTTATCAGCTTGACTTTCATGCTCAGAGTGCTCTTGCCACAATATTCTTTTAAAAGTACACTTGTCAAGGTCCATTTGCTACCAGCTACCTTGATGGTGACATCAGCGATGGCTGTGGTTTACCTTTTGACCTTACAGAGGCAGCAGATGGGCCCAGTAATAAATCCCGATTATTAGTGAAGGAGCCAATCGCTTGGAAAGACAGAAATAAAAGTCAGGCAGTTTTACACTGCAATTCTTGTTATCTCCTTTGATATGGAGTTGTGGGGCATGTCATGGGAGGGGGGCGATGACAAGCCACCTCTCCCTGTCTGTGATCCTCCCTCAGCTTTCTTAGGTGTCTTCTTTCCTCTTTATTTGTGTGTTTGTGTTTATGCATGGGAGTGAAAGTCAAGCAAACCGGGTCTACCAGGAACCAAGACAACAAAAGACAGGGACAGAATGACTTCATGGCAGGCTTGTGAAATAAAACTCAGGTTAGGGAATCCACATTCACCTGTGAAAATGCTTAAGTGTCAGTATTAGCCCTACTCAGATAGGGAGCACTAAGATGTTTCAAAGGAATGGGGTCCCACTACCCATCATCTGGAGCATGCCCACAATTTTTCTGAAATTCCCCAGTTTGTAGGGGGCTTCAGTGCACATTCTCTGTTATTCATATTACTGAGAATAGTAGTGGAACCTTTTATATGCACAAGAACCCTGATAAAACAGCCCATATGAGGGTTTCTGCTCAAACTCACCTGAAAGCAAGCAGAAGATCCCTGAAGATTGTCCTGCTCAACATATAAACAGTGGAGAGTTTGAGGATGGAGCTGGCATATGCTTCCTCATCTTTGTTTTGCATGTTACTGCACCATATTGGGGCACGATTCCTGATCGTGGCTATTCTCAAGCTCGGGCAGTATGCATCCTGGAGGGGTTGTCTATTGCTTAACAAGATTCCAGAGGACAGTGAAAGATGGTGTAAACAGTGTAAATTTTAAGAGCATCTTTAAGTAAAATAATGCAGTTGCTTCCTCATTTTGAATGCTCTTTAAATGGTTGGATGCTTCAAACAAAGGCTATATGCAGTTAGGGATGGCTTGTAGATGTCTATATGTCTCATCTTTCAGACTATTGTGTGGGTCAGAACGAACTGCACACTGTATTCTGTGCTTTTCTAAATGGGTGACACATTTCACACCAAATTACAGATCAAAATCAAAATAAGCATTGAAAGATACTTTTGGAGAAAAAGTATACAGGTTTTAAAGAGAGAAAACAGCAATGGATCCATATTAAAATACATATTTGAATGCACATTTTGAGGCTTTTTTAAAAATGTAGATGAATATAGAAACAGAAAAGGACAGAATTACGTACAGGTAGACATATGTAAAGGTCTTTCAAACTGGAAAAAGATTAATCCATCTCTGCATAAAATTAGAGGCCAAATATTTCCTTCCTTCCTTCCTTCCTTCCTTCCTTCCTTCCTTCCTTCCTTCCTTCCTTCCTTCCTTCCTTCCTCTGTACCAAATGTGCACCAGCAAGGTAAATAAATTTCAGTGGCTTAGAAAATGAATGGTAGATGTCTGTTTACAAGCAGTACATGTTCCACATAAATTACCCAGGTGTTTTAGTGCAAACAGGTGGTTTTGTCCCCATTGGAGAAACTAAAAAAGAAATAAGCCAGGGGCTAATGTGCTAATTATCAGTGACTGAGCATGCCTCCTGAAAGGATGTATTCTATAACCTCTGGAAAAATTCTGACATGTTATAAAGTCGCTGAATTAGCTGAAATCAGTAAACAGCTAACTGGTGCCAGCACAACAGCATCCTAGTGCAGTGCATGCTAAGTGGCTCATTTTTCTAATGCCAAAAATAAGTCTAATACTCCACTGAACAGATCATTCTCTGTGGTATTTACATATATAGCTTTATGCAGGAAGGTGAAAAGTGTGAGCATGACAAAGACATTGCCTCCTCTCCAACTAATGTTATCACCATGTTTATAATTAACATGGAATTAACGCTAGGCTATGAATATTGGTGTTCTTTGGAATCACATTGGATGCAGTTTAATGTTTAAGGGTGGATATCTGTTCCCTATGGTATTTTTTTAAAAAAAAACAACACAATATTTTCTACTTGCATCTGGCATTCAGTATCCCAGATGTTCAACAGTGTGTCCAACACACGGTTGAGTGTCTTTCAATATGAAGCCCAATCCAGAATCCTAGCACATTGCACTGAATTTCTGGAAAAGACACTGACCAAACTGCCCTGTCAGCTCTAGGGACACCTGGGGGGTGGAAGACCAGATAGCACAGCTGCTGCACCTGGTGAAATAAGACAGAACCATTCTTGGCATCAGTTTTGGAGGCATTACAGCTGCTCCAGGTGTTAGCTGATGGAAGTTAGACAACAGCAAGAGTCCTTCTGATTGGCTAGGACTTGAACACTTTGAGACAACAAGACATGCCGGTACTGTCAGGAGTGTATGTAATGTTTTCATATTCATTACTACAGTGCTGCTATCCAGTAACTTCTCTGTATGGACATGTGAACATTTCAAAGACAGTTGGGAAACAGCAGAGCAAACCTGCTATTTGAAACTCTGCAACAAAATATTTTTACTGCAGGCTTCCTCTCAGAAGATGAATGTTTTTCACATATATTGTTCCTGTAAAGGAGACTGCATGTTCTCTGCATGTACACTTTTTTGTGCATAAGGAATCTTGGGCCATAATCCTATGGTATAAGTCTAGTGGATCCCACTGTTTTCACCAGGACAATTTCCTTTGCCCTCTGAAGGGCGCAAAATCTAAGCTCATGGAACTGTTTGCACAATGCTTTGTATAAGCAGGAAAACAAACAGACAAGGTTTGAGACTTGAGTGAGAATGAAAAAGGATGAAAATGGAGTTTCTACAAGTGATAAAACCAAGGATGGTTCCTGTGTTTAGCTAAGTGTTGAAACACTAGCTGAATGTGACCTATTTGTGTGTTTTCTGAGGCAACTACAGTATGGAACAAAGAGTCCGGTGGCATTCATGAGGCAGAGTGACACCTCCATGGATCGTTCTGGTTATATCGGATGAGTGTGGGTTTACAAATTTTAGAACAACAAAGACACGGCATGATTAAAATAGGGAAAGGAGAATCAAAACCACCAATACCTTATAAGGAGGACTCTCAGCCAATGCTGAAAAAAGAAGACAGCTTCCATTTTCCAGTGAAACCCAAGACCTCTCCTGCATACTCCAATTGTTGATGTGCTGGGATGGTGGTGGTCTCTGAATGACAGAATATGGTCAATAGGCTGCAGCAGCCATTTTCCACATTTTTTTATAGCTTCATTGCAAAGTGAGGGACCTCTGCTGAAAAAACATGTAGTCTGGATTTTGACTTTCCCTCTTCTTTCTTACAACTCTGTAAACTAATAGGATAAAGTGTATGTGTGTGCACACAGACGATTCTGTGTATTCTTGTGTTTAGCCTATAATTTCACTTAAGGTTTCTCTTATTGGTATATTGGTGGCACTGCCTAAGTTCATTACAGTAATTACTTGCTTCTCTTTTTCTTGTGGTCTCTTGGCTAGGCAAATAATTCTGCCCGAAATAATTTGGATGGCACTGTAAAACTCTCACTGACCCTAAGCCACAGCTGTTTGCAGAAATGGGGATTTTAATGGAGATCTGGAAACACAAATATTAGCACAGGAAAAGACAAAGATGGATTCACAGTGTCTCCCAAAGGAAATAGGCTGGGTTAGGCACCAATCTGTGTGCCCTTATGCTAACACAGACTGAAATGCCCCAGTAGAAACTTTGCACTGGTGAATCAATACCACTGGTCAATACAACTTTAAAGCAGGTTACAGACATTAACTGCAGCATGTTCTGCAGCCAAAGCATTGAAAGGTAAATGGAAAATAGGAGGAAGAGGCAAGGAAGTGAAGGTTTCATTCTTCAGGTAAAGCCATAGCTGTAGCCAGTAACTCCTAAGACATGAAGAATAGGCCAGTGAGAAACAAAAATAACAAAATGTCTGGTGGCCATTTAACATTTAGCAGTATATGGACTAAACCAAATTTGCAACCATCTGCAGAGGCCCAGTTAAGTAGGTTCAGCCCTTCAAGCATAGGGATACCATACTGTACCTATCTACCATGTAGTTGTTAAAGATGGGGGTCGTATCTGAAAGTAAAGAGAGCAATGCTAATTCATCACCACTGATATGATTGAATGCCCAGGGATTTAAAGAAACACCTCTGACTCTGGATGAGGAAACCTTTCTTTCAGTTTTGCGTTCTCCCACATTATTATTTTTTAAAATCTCATTTTTTCCCCATTGTGTCTATGTGTTTGTAATCTGCAAAGCTCTTCTTTCAAAATGGCCAACCCCCCTCTGCACTGGGAATTAGTAGACAGTTCTTTAGAACAACTAGTACAAAAATATTAGGTGCTTGTGTCACTACTAATCTGGCCTCTTCATCACTGCCAGCAGCTACTCAGAAGTGGGTCACACCTGCATTGATTGGATTTTGCACTCTGGTTGTGTGCTGTTATCTGTTTGTGCACTGCTGCATATTATGGCTTGCCTGCAACTAGCTTTTTCCATGGCTTGACCTTTTTGCTTGACTCTGCTCTGTAGAAACAAATAAACATCAATCTCAACCCTTTTCTTTTGTTTCTTCTCAAAGATGTCTACACCTACTTACTTAGAAGACCAATTCAAATGCTTGAGAAAGAAGGTTCTGGTCGTGGAACTCTACACCAGAAAACATTTGTTGTTTCCAGAGGGATAGCCGAGTCAGTCGGTTACCACAAAAACAACAGAAAGTCTTGTGGTCCTCTAAACAAAACAAAGTTTTACCTGGCATAAGCTTTGAGTACTGCAGCCCACTTCTTTAGATTAAAGTGGTATGGAATTCTTTGTTATAATTGCTATTAACAAGCTAATATAGCTGCCTTCTAGTATTAGTTCACTTCATCTTCTTAATGATATGTGGATCAACCTTTGCACAAAGCCTTTTCGTATGTTCATACAAAAGAAGATAAAAATTTGTTCAAGCTTCACAGCTGTCCATCCCAAATAGGAGGCAACGCCTACCACTGTGCCTCCCTTGCTCTAACCACAAGCCACCTATACTGTAAAAACACTTGTGGATTTCTGAACTTTGTCTTCAAAAATCTGAAAAGAAAATCCTGAACAGACATGACATATTTTAATGTTACATATTTTTTTGAAATGTTTGAATACATAAATGAAAGTGTTCAAGCAAAGAGCATATTCAGAGAAATGAAAAGACAATAACATCAGCTTGCTTTGCAGAAGAACCTTTAATTTCCAGTTAAGCAGCACCATGCACTAGAAAAAGAAAATCTCAATTTGGGAGACTTTGACAAATATTAATATATCGCAGTTGCAATGAGATTCATTTGTGCTCTGGAATCTAAGAGGTCAGTACATCTGTAAAGACTTATAGTACTTAAGAGATGATTGTAGAAGACATATGGTTTAATCATGATGTATTTAAGCCTTTTTTATCTGCTTACAAATTCAATGTTTTTCTTTCTCTAATTTAAGAAATCGTGCACCATTGATTGCAGCAATGCATAAGTATTAATGCAACACATACAATTTATTATGAAAATATAAACTGGAAAAAATAGTATCAAAATGGCCCAAGTAATATACGCCAATTAAAAAAGAAATATAATGATCTAATAATATAAGTGTTAATCCTTGAATTCTTCTTTTATTTATATATGTATACACACACACACACACACATATTGTTCTTGAATATCCTATCTATGGGTGGATTTCCTATAGAATCTCATTTATAGCAAAGTAAATCCTCAGTGGAAGATAATGAAAATTGCAGAAGGGCCCTGTGATTGATATCTGAGCATTAATATGTTTATGTGACTTAAATCTATCTCCTAACAGCAATTTATTTCACTAAAACTATGTCACTAATTTATTTCACTGGAACAGGCAAAACTGTTGTTTTATTTTTAGAATGGCACACCATGACTTTCTTGTTGTGTGAAACTGCTGAAAAGCTCCTCATCCATCTTGAAGATTTTATCTGTCTGCCTTCTGTTGGTCAGCTTACCATTCAACACTGTAAAGCTCTGTGACAGGGATGTTGACAAGTCTTTGGGTCCAAGTCTCAAGTCCGAGTCTGAATCTTTGGTACAAAATCCCAAGTCTGAATCTGAGACTTTGGTACCAAGCCCCGAGTACCAAGCCCCAAGTCTGAGTCCCTGTTAAAAACAAGCTTTTTTCCCTAGGGAAAAAACCCTGAGGGGTGGGTAGGTTCCGAATCACAAGTCGAGTCTGAGTCAAGTCACCAGTGCGACTTAAGTCTGACTTGACAGCAGGTCTGTGACTTGAATCCCCATCCCTGCTATGTGAAGTTCTTTATTCATGTCCCTGTGTTCATTAAAAATTCTGCAAGTTAACAGTTAAATAATGTGTGACGTGGCTGTGCTCAATACTAAATAATACATTACCTCACAATTTGCCCAGGCCTCCTCTTGTCTTGGTATCACAGAACTGATGCATGCAATCATTTGAGTAGGTCAGACGTTTTCTTTCCATGAACAGAAGGGCTTCCTCTCATGGAAGGGATGACTCCATTCCCAGAAAGACCACTTTCTACTTGTTGAAGACTTCTTTGATGAAAGAACATGCCGTCTGTTCACAGAACCGAACCTTTGCTTCCCTCCCACTGACCGTTGAGTTGTTGCTGGAAGTCTACGTACCTGAATTGAGTTTGCTGGAATTCAGGAAGTGATTAGAAAGCAAACAAGCACATTAGTAGCGCTTCTCACTTACCATAATACCTGGGAATATTCTGATATAGAATTAATGCTTTTTAATTTAAATGAAAGGTGGCAGAGAACATACATAAGATTATGCTTCATGTGGGGAAAATACATAGAGATATACAATAGTGCCTAATATTGCACTTAATAATGACTGATAGGATAAAATTCCATATTTAACGTGAAGGACTATCAGTTCAGTAGGTCTCAATCCCAGATAAGTGGCTATAGAATTGTGCTCTTTCTTCTCAAGGGCATATGTTCAAGAACTGGGGTTTGAATAAAGGTTTACTAATTGATTTGCAGTTGAGCATTGCATGTTCAGCCCACAAGATGAAGGAGAAAGTAAAATGTATTCACACATACAGTCTGGGATGGAGCCAACATTTATGGCACCAGTGCTTGCAAACACAAGTACTTGTATTAAAAAGCAGATGTGCAAGTCCTTCAGCTCCTTTGAGAAATAATATTCTGGAGATCATAGACATTGTATTTCAGCATCATTATTCTTGTTGAAAAATATGTTGGCACAAGTCACTTGAAATATAGATGTAGAGCATGCTCAGAAAAATGAGAAACATGGGTCCTGTTATTTACTGGTATGGGGAATAGATTACAGAACAAGATAATGTTTTGGTCTGATTCACCACAATTCATCTTGACTTTATTTCTGTGTCCCAGCATGTAGAATGGTCAAATAAAGGGTCTGTACTCTAGGGGTGTGAGGACCCTTTATTTGACCATTCTACATGCTTTTTGTCCATGTTGTGAGACTGCAATTCCTATCATGCCTCATCACTTGCTGTAGTGGCTAGGGCTGCTGGGGGTTGCAGTCCATCGATATCTAGAAGGTCCAAAGACCTTCTTCTCTTTTTCTACACCCATGTATTCAGATCTTGGTAAGGTTTCTGTCTGTTCTGGCAGTGGGTGTCTGGGAGGTGTATTCCAAAAGAGGAGGAGGAGGAGGAGGAGGACCCCCCATCTTTGCTTGTATTAATGTTTTGCAAAGTTTACAATATTACATTTGATTGCACAAATAATATTTGGCTCCAGGATAGTCCTCCAATGGATGCAAGGCTTAGATAAAATAAACTGACATTTTGATTTAAGCAGAACTCAGTATGATGTGCTGATATATTTATATAAATCATGTCTTATCATGCTTACATTTTCTTAAGTGATTTTATCGAGCAATTGCTTAGAAACATGTTTTATTGTAATCTTGCTTTTTAATTAGATTGCATGCTGGTACCAGAGAGCTTTTCCTTTCATTAATAACAAACACTGTTATGGTCATAGGACAGATCCTTTTTTGCCCTTTAATCTACCAAAAAAGAGAGAGAGAGTCATCATTTTATGTACATTCTATCAGCTGCCAGGCACTGTTTACCTTCTGTGACTGCTGGATGTTTATGTATGTCCACCTCATCAATTAGGAGCAAATAGGCCAGAAAAGATGTATTCTTAGCATCTGAGTAAATAATGGAGATTGATAAATGAAATGTACTAAATCAAGATGAAATACATTTCTAAAGCTGCATCCACCATGCATGCAGCCAGGGAGGAGAAATAAAATTGATCACCTGGTCACAATTCAAGGTCAAAGGTCTGTAACAGAGGCTGCTGATGCTTAGGTTAATGACATATTTAAAAATGATAGGATGAGAGAAATCCTCCTCTCAAAGATTACCATGGCCAAACACGTATGTGTATGTCAAAGTATGTGGGGTCAGTAAAATTACACATTTCTCAGAAGTTTGCTTGGCTGTTTAGACTCTAATAAATGCTCAGTTCTTCCACACAAAAAATAAACCAGACAAGTTGGTCAAACCATTTATTAGTATATGCTCTGAATAAAGAAATAAGGCATGTGAAGGATCTGGCAATGGAGTTCTACTGTACACTTAATTATTAAAATGTTAGCTAAACAAAATAAACAAGTAATGTTTCCTTCCCTCTGCTTCCTTCTGAGAAAGCATCACAGACAGCTAGATGCCTGTGGTGATTTACTTTTACCTCCAATGGGTGGGATGTGGTCATAATCTAGATGTTGTCACTCTAATGATGTTGACTTCTCAAAGCAATAATGTTGATGCAGAAGATTTTGACAATAAGTCCTATCATCCCAAGCCAGAATGGCCTCTGTCCATAATAGGAGTTCCAGGACAGCTCATCTAGAGAGTATTAGGCTAGGGGAGTTTCCTTTGGCTAAGGAATTTGGGCTGAATCTAATGGTTAGTCGTAACTGGAGTAGATACAATAAACCAGTGGGACATATATTGCTGTTGACTCACCAAGTCCAATTGTCTAAGTGGATCTCCTTGGATTAGGGCTAACAATCGGACATCTCTTTATTGACAGATTGACACTCTAGATCAGTGATTCTCAACCTTTGCCCTCCAGATGTTCTGAATGTCAACTCCCAGATTCCCTGGCCATTGGGACTTTTAGAAACTTAGATTCAGAACTGTTGCTCTAGTTTATTATACATAACAAATAAGGGACACAGATTTTCTCAGTTATCTACTTGCCATTCCTAACAGCAAAAAGCATTCTGTAAGGTGAAAGATGAAGATGGAGAAGCTCTATACAGTCATCAAAAACAAGACCTGGAGCTGATTGTGGATCTGATCATCAGCTTCTTATAGCAAAACTCAAGCTTAAACTGAAGAAAGTAGGAAAAACCACTGGGCTAGTCAGGTATAATCTAAACCAAATCCCTTATGAATACACAGTGGAAGTGAAGAACAGATTTAAGGAACTAGATTTGGTGGACAGAGTGCCTGAAGAACTATGGATGGAGGCCCGTAACATTGTACAGGAGGCAGCAACAAAAATCATCCCAAAGAAAAGGAAATGCAAGAAAGCAAAGTGGCTGTCTGACGAGGCCTTACAAATAGCAGAGAAGAGAAGGGAAACCAAATTCAAGGGAGATAGGGAAAGTTACAGAAAATGGAATGCAGACTTCCAAAGAAGAGCAAGGAGAGACAAGAGGGCCTTCTTAAATGAACAGTACAAAGAAATAGAGGAAAATAATAGAAAGGGAAAAACCAGAGATCTGTTCAAGAAAATTGGAGATATTAAAGGAACATTTTGTGCAAAGATGGACATGATAAAGGACAAAAATGGCAGGGACCTCACAGAAGCAGAAGACATCAAGAAGAGGTGGCAAGAATACACAGAGGAATTATACCAGAAAGATCTGGATATCCCGGACAACCCAGATAGTGTGGTTGCTGACCTTGAGCCAGACATCCTGGAGAGTGAAGTCAAGTGGGCCTTAGAAAGCATGGCTAACAACAAGGCCAGTGGAGGTGATGGCATTCCAGTTGAACTATTTAAAATCTTAAAAGATGACGCTGTGAAGGTGCTACACTCAATATGCCAGCAAGTTTGGAAAACACAGCAGTGGCCAGAGGATTGGAAAAGATCAGTCTACATCCCAATCTCAAAGAAGGGCAGTGCCAAAGAATGCTCCAACTACCATACAATTGCACTCATTTCACATGCTAGCAAGGTTATGCTCAAAATCCTACAAGGCAGGCTTCAGCAGTATGTGGACCGAGAACTCCCAGGACTACAAGCTGGATTTCGAAGGGGCAGAGGAACTAGAGACCAAATTGCTAACATGTGCTGGATTATGGAGAAAGCCAGAGAGTTCCAGAAAAACCTCTACTTCTGCTTCATTGACTACGCAAAAGCCTTTGACTGTGTGGACCACAACAAACTATGGCAAGTTCTTAAAGAAATGGGAGTGCCTGACCACCTTATCTATCTCCTGAGAAATCTATATGTAGGACAGGAAGCAACAGTTAAAACTGGATATGGAACAACTGATTGGTTCAAAATTGGGAAAGGAGTACGACAAGGCTGTATATTGTCTCCCTGCTTATTTAACTTATATGCAGAATACATCATGTGAAAGGCAGCACTGGATGAATCCCAAGCCAGAATTAAGATTGCCGAAAGAAATCTCAACAACCTCAGATATGCAGATGACACCACTCTGATGGCAGAAAGTGAGGAGGAATTAAAGAACCTCTTAATGAGGGTGAAAGAGGAGAGCGCAAAAAATGGTCTGAAGCTCAACATAAAAAAAACCTAAGATCATGGCCACTGGTCCCATCACCTCCTGGCAAATAGAAGGGGAAGATATGGAGGCAGTGACAGATTTTACTTTCTTGGGCTCCATGATCACTGCAGATGGTGACAGCAGCCACGAAATTAAAAGACACCTGCCTCTTGGGAGGAAAGCGATGACAAACCTAGACAGCATCTTAAAAAGCAGAGACATCACCTTGCCGACAAAGGTTCGCATAGTCAAAGCTATGGTTTTTCCAGTAGCGATGTATGGAAGTGAGAGCTGGACCATAAAGAAGGCTGACTGCCGAAGAATTGATGCTTTTGAATTGTGGTGCTGGAGGAGACTCTTGAGAGTCCCCTGGACTGCAAAGAGAACAAACCTATCCATTTTGAAAGAAATCAACCCTGAGTGCTCACTGGAAGGACAGATCCTGAAGCTGAGGCTCCAATACTTTGGCCATCTCATGAGAAGAGAAGACTCCCTGGAAAAGACCCTGATGTTGGGAAAATGTGAAGGCAAGAGGAGAAGGGGACGACAGAGGACGAGATGGTTGGACAGTGTCACTGAAGCTACCAACATGAATTTGACCAAACTCCGGGAGGCAGTGGAAGACAGGAGGGCCTGGCGTGCTCTGGTCCATGGGGTCACGAAGAGTCAGACACGACTTAACGACTAAACAACAACAACAAATGTGAAGAATTTAGATTTCAAAACTGGATGGGAGAACCAAAGACTTTGGCTGTTAGAAATATTATAGCATGTTTCCTTCCCGTTCACTACTATGTTGGGAAGGAGAAAGGGGATTCTCCTACTGTTTTTCAATACTGCTGGGTGACTATTTTCTCATTCTACAAAAAGTCCCCAGGACTGGGGACAAATCTGAATGGGATAACCATAACTGTAATATAGAATACAATACAGTAGAGTACTGTGCTATGCTACACTACAGTACACTACTATATTATATTATATTATATTATACAAACGTCTGTTGCTTAGTGTAGTAAATTGCACTACAGTAGGCCCACTAAATGTCTGGAGGATTTAATCATCATGTCCTCTGTAACTTCCATCAATTCAATTGACCCTACTCTGTGGCTCACTATTCTAAAGAAAGTCACAGTTAGAGTAGGCCCATTTGAATCAATGGAACTTGCAGAGGAATTGAGTCACCAAATCCCCATTGATTCAAAGGGCCTAGTCTAGTGTGATTGACTACACTAAGCAACATATTGCATTCTATTCATATAGAAATCTGTTGAAAACAATAAAGAACAGAATCTCAGTTGAAATGAAGTCATGTTTAAAAAACCGGAGAAACTGGCTCAAGTCCAAAGAGTAGCTCTATGCTTTTCTCCCTCTGCCACTTCATCCTTCACAAGTTTTGATTACAGTACTTTCCTCCAGTAGAGCAGGCTGAGGGTGAAAAGGTTGATGGAAGTGGGTCTGACAACAGTTTTGTAGTGCTGATTGATCCCTTCACTCCATTGAAGGCACATAACCAAAATGCTACTTCATTTTATTTGCTGCCTTCTCACAGGTAAAGTATCTTAACAGCATTGTCGACAGTCGTTACTTTTTCACTTATAGGGTTCTTACATACATTCCCCCCTTGTGGTGTAGTAAATCACTTCTCTTGCGTATCACAGATTCATTAGCCTGGGTGAATCAAACTCTTGGACTCACTCCGGTTGCTAAGGCATTCGATATTAGGCAAACCTCATCTCCAGGTTGCCCTAATATTTATTAAATATTTTAACCAGAAAGACACATTAAAGGGCCCTACAGACTAGAAGCACAATTGAAAAACCCCTAGAAAGGAAATATCTTATTAATTCATTAAGTCAAACTGCTTGTATCTACACTTGTATGACTAGAATTATGGTTCATTAACTTCATTTCTTTATATGAGTTAATTAGCTCAGAGGAGGCCAGAAATTAATTACCAGCGTATATAGTTTGTGCAGAATGGCATTCTGTTTATTTAGTTTCTCCTATTAACTTTTAATCTCTTCAAACAATAAAAGAGGTAATTAGTATTTTATAAACAAAAATGAATGCAACAAAGGCAAATAATTTGCCAAAGAGGGAAACTCCTGTGTGGAACCTGGTAGTTGAGTAGTTCAAGTTACAGACCTCTTCACAGTTAACTATGGACAAAGAGGTAGGTAGTCTATACACTCCATCATTAAAGAAGAGCTAGCCGGTAGAATCTTACATGGGAAGAAAGAGCTTTTAAAAGTTTCCAGCTGTTTGAAAATAATTGCCCATGTATTCAGCTTCAGTAACAGTTGTTTTTTTTAAAAGCCTCTTTGAGAAACTACAAGATATATCCCTATGCAGATGAAAAATTCACTTACAGCAACTTACAAAAGTTAAACAATGAATTTATGTTAAAGGTGATAGGGATTTTGAGATCTTAAAAATACATTCTAAATTATTGTGAACTCCTTTGTATAACATACTACCTGTCCTTTAACATTATACTGAAATGTATTAAAGCGACACATTTCATATTTGAGTAGAAAACTATCTATCCTCATTGAAACTGTGAAAATGTATTCATTTATAGCCTTTGTACACCACTTGATATCTCAAGAGATCCAAGTGGTTCATATTTTAAAGGTGAGGGGGAAAGTATGAAAACAATTTATTCTACAATCAAAAATAGTTAAGTAATTTAAAACATTCCAATAATCAATGCAGCAATCAGTAATATAAAAAAAGGTCCGTATTTAAGCATGCCCCCAATCCAATTACAATTATGTTTTGTTATTGTGTGCAGCTGTTGGCTCCAGACAAGCTCCAAGCATATACATTTGAGAAGATGAGGAGATGAAGCAGTACATAATATCTGGCTATTCCATTCAGGTACATATGTGCACCTCTTGTTGGTTCAGTGTGATTGATAAAAGTGTGTTGATCTTATTTCAGATGGGTGAAATAGAACTAAAATAGGTTGGGAAGAATTAAAATACATGCACCTTGGTTTTTTTAAAGATGCTAGCCAGAATCCTATTGGTGTCTGAGTCAGGCTTCTGTAACTTATGCTGCTAGACGCAGTGCATTGGGTGACTTCTCAGTTGTATGACTGGTCACACATCGATTTTTGCAACCATGATGCACCCTTGCACCTCCTTAATTAGTTGCAATTAGCTATGGCAAGTTAGCAAACCATACCCCAATAGGATTCCAGCCAATGTTAGGGTTTTGTTAAATGTTTGTCAAACATTTTTTTACATATTCAAGCAAAATCCAATACACATCAGTCATCTGACAGAGAACAATATATAGCTGCTAGAAAAGTTCAAGATCTTTGACATAAATATCCATTCTACAACTTCCAAGTTATGTGCATACCTTGACTTGGAAATATGCACTTTTGCCATAGATATATTACAGAAATGTGAATGCCTGAAAATGCATAGAATTGAATTGTTCATGCAAACCTCTTTTAACTAATAGGGAAAATGCACATGAGTATGTATACTTTAACAAAAAATATAGAAAAGTGTATATTAGAGAACATGTACATTTGACCAAACTCCGGGAGGCAGTGGAAGACAGGAGGGCCTGGCATGCTCTGGTCCATGGGGTCACGAAGAGTCAGACATGACTTAACAACTAAACAACAACAACATGTAAACTGTGAACAAATCTCCATGCAAGGAGATAACCCTAACCCTAACCTTCTCGTTCCTCTGGCTTCAAAATACCTGGACACCACAACCCTCTTAGCATCCTTTGCTTGCTTATCTTTCCAAACTTCTGACCTTTCACTTTCCTTGCACTTTCCCAACAAATTAGGAGAGTCTGCCTGTCTGTAATTGACCTTGCAATCTGTCCTTCCATCCATTTCTTATACATGTCTTTTTATTTTCAATTTCTTAGACCTTTTGTGCTTCTGCAATGGCTTTTCTAGATATCTTCCATTGTCTTACCTACTGGACATATTTGTCAATGTCTGAAATCCTGCTGTTTAGCATAAACCAAGTCAGCATAAACCAAGTCATACCTTTCACTCCATTCCTCCCTGGTAAACAAACTATCCCTCCTGCGATTCTCAGAGGAGGGGCACACACTGTTTTGGGTGTATGTGAAGATGCTTTGTTTACCAGGGGAGAACTACCAGAAAGTTACAAGTTAAGCAACAGGATTTCAGCCAGTGCATGTTTAGCAACTGCTTTTTCAGGAACAGCCTCTCATCTTGGCCTCTTTTCCCACTGATTGTACCTATTTCTGACCATGGAATCCTACATGACATTTCTCTAGCCTTGTCAAAATCAGCTTTCCTGAAATGCATGTCATGTGACTGATTAAACTTACCTTTAATTTTTGATTAGATAATGAATCCCAGCATTTTATTACCACTTTCACTCAGAGTTCTACCAATATTAATATTCTTGACCAAATCTTCTCTATTGGCTGAGAAAGATCACATTAAAGACAGCCAATGATCTCATTCCTGCTCCCAAGTCTGAAGTCATTAGCAGGTAATGTATGTTATTTTGCTTACTTCATATTTTGGAAAGTCTGCCTAGCTGGGTTCCCTTCCTGCTCATTTTGGCTGAACGGAACCCCAGATTTCTGCCCTGATTCTGTCCCAGTAGTACCGTTGATTTTGAGTCTCAGGGCATGTCCAGATGGCATTTGTTCCGCTGTTTGGTGTATTGAGGGAGCAGATTGGTTCGCTCTTTTTTCCGGTGACCCCACAATTAGGGGACCAATATGCCCCAATTGGCCCCCAATTGTCCCACTTCAGGATATCATCAAATTAAACACTTCCCCTGCTCCTCTGTGGAATTGAAATTATTATTATTTGATTATTATAAATTATTTTTTCTCTCTCTCTCTCTGTCCCCGTTGATTCGGCTGTAGATATTTAACTGGAAGACACACAGCGAGTCAGCTTTGCAACTTAAGAAAGCAAAGAAAGACATGTTGGTGTTTTTTTCTTCTTTTTATCCTCCTCTTTTTTGGTGGAGTGGTTGGTTGGTTGCATGCAAACAAGAGGTGAAAACCACAAGCATGGCTTGAAGGCAACGTGTAAATGGAAAGGTGTGCATGGATCTGCAGCAGAATGTCTCTTTTATTTTTACATGTTTACAGAGGTCCTGTTGGGGAGGATTCTTGTTCGGATGCACACCCCCACTTTCCTTTTTAATCTGCTTTGCACCTTCCAATCAATCCCCGTCTTTTCTTCTCTGCATGTGTGTACAATATAAAGTGCAAAAAGGGAAATTTCTTTATTTCATCTCCACTGGCAAGATGGTGGGGGGCAGTGGGAGATTGCACATCTTTCTCTGTGTGTCCTGTTTCTTTCTCTCTGCCCCCCCTCTTCCCTTTGTAGTCAAAGGGGAGTGGAAAGGCAGACAGATGTCTATCTGCTTTTGGCTGGTGATTGGCTGCTTTTTCTCCCCTTGCACAACCACATGTAGCTTGCCTGTCTCTCCTTCCCCTTCTCTGTGGCCTGCACTTCTCAGCCATACTTGAAGCCACCCCCTTTCCTTTCTCCCAAACTCCAGTTCTGCACAAACTTCCAGGGATATCAGAAACAGGGTTGCTGGAGGTCACTATGCCATTTGGACATAAAGATTTCACCAAATGGCATATCACGCTCCCCATCCCCTGATTTCAACTGACTCTATTTAGACCGCACCAACCTAACCAAATGTGCCAGTCTGGAATACCCTCAGAAAACTTTTGAACAGAAAAGGGACACACATGTTGAGGCAGGACAAGTGGCAGTGTTACATTTTAAGCCTCTCTCTTTTGAAAGTTTACCCTGTCCATAATATCCAGTATTCTTATCCAGTCACAGTTCAGCAGAAAAGGCTGGATATTTTGTAATCATGATCAGTGTTCAATGAAAATAAAGGGTGTCCCCCCCCCCCCAGTATTACAGCTTTACAAAATCTATATGGTTTAATTATATTTTTATATTTAGGATTAAAAATAAATGTATATCTTACCCCTGTCATGAAAATTTTGGAAAGTAAAAGAATTAGTGAGCTGCTCAAGGCACAGAGTTAATCCTGAAGCTGATTATATCAATAATTCACAGTCACTATTGGGACATTGTATTCAGGGTATATTAATGTCTTTATTAGAATAGTTTAAATCATCACAATTGATTTTAACCTGTGACAAAGAAGAGCATTTTCTTTCCCCTGTCCTGCCAGTCATGTGCTTGATTCTGCTTTTGTCTTAAAATCCTCTTGATGTGGAACAGCTGCCATCTTCAACCTGATTAACATATAGGCATGGGTTCTTTATTGCCAGCAATAGCTTTACAGCACAAATCACAGGGACTCAAAGAGCACAGGGAAATGATCCAACTGCTCACTCAGTAACCATGACATATGATTTCAAACAATTCCCCACTCATGAATGGATACTGTTTGAATCAATCTTGCCACATTGTTTGGGAATATGTTCACATAGTGCTTCCATTGTCACATTAAACTAGCATAGCTACAGGAAACCCCCAAAGTGAATCTTTTTTATATATATTCAAGGGTGCAGCTGGAGAGTTGGAAAAAACTAGCTCCTTGGGTTTTTAGAGGTCAATGCTTCTTGGGTCCATAGTAAGAATAGTAAGAACGTAGTTGGCATAACTTTTTTTTAATCTTGCCTGGGATAACTTATCTTACCCTGAAGAAAGCCCCACTCTTCTCTTGGTCCCACCACAACCAGAAGCATTTTCAGACTGTGAAGCTGCTTGCCACAGTCCCGTCTAGTCCTGCCAGACTCTTTTGTCCTTCACTAGAAGGCATATAACGCCTGTTCCAGCAGATTTTTATATATATATATATATATATATATATTGCAACTGATCATTTAATTTAACTGTATTAATACTGGATGTTTTCTGATTATTTTTATTTTATTATTATTATTATACTGTGTTGGCTGCCTTTAGGCTTACTTTGGGGGAAAAGTTTGGCTATAAATCCAATACATGCTTAAATCCAATAAAAGTACTATGATGAAAAGAATATTCTTTCCAGGAGGGAATAAAAGGATCTAGGGAAAAGGTTGGCAACTTAAAGCCTTCCAGATGTTGTTGGATCACAATTAGCATCATCCCTAGGCAGCATAGCCAATTGTGTGGGACAAGCGCTTAGCATCTGGAGAGCTAGAGTTGTCAATCTCTACAATCTGGGTGGTTCCAAGGCAAATTTTCTACTTGGAACTATCCAAGGTCCTGCAACTCCAGCCTGGTACTATCTGCTATCTGCCTGACCAAGCCACTGTACTCTGACACAACGAATCATATGCACTATAGTCTTTTTGCTTATATGTCACTTTCCCACACTGTGTGATGTACTTTGTTCATCAAAATATATCACATGGGGGAGGGAGAAGAAATGAAAAAGCACTTGACAAAACATCAGTAAATTAAAATAAAACAAAAAACAATGCAAGAAATACAGGATACATTCAATATTACAAGGGAATAAGCAAACCATCATACAGAGAGACAGAGACAGACAGAGACAATGTGATGTAATGGGCAGAGTGTCAGACTCAGGAAACCTGGGTTCAAATCTCCACTTAACTAAGAAAATTCAGTTGACTTTGAAAACAGTATGCAGTGAGTTATGTCTATGGAGCATGGCAAGAGTCTTTTTAATTGTATTTGCTTCTTCAAGACACTGGATGTTTCACTGAACATAGCTCAAATATATAAACTTTCCAAATGTATATCAACTTTATTATTTCCAAGCTGAAATACTTGCAAGCCGTTTGTGAGATATGCTTCAGTCAGCGTGAGATTCTCTGGCAGGAAATATCAGCATGCGTAGAGATATTTGGAAAAACTATTTTTCACACCCCAGATAAGTCGTATAGTTGGTAGAGCATCTGTACTGTCTGTTGTTGCAAGCTGCATTGCTCACTCTAACATGTAGCTCAGCTGATGAGTGCCAACAGGACTAAAGCCAAAAGAGAACCACTGTGTTAGACTGTTTTGCAGAAACTATTTTTATCTTTTGGTTTGTTGCGTTCATTTGTATCCTTATTAAAATTGTCACTATTATTATACTTGCATTGTTCCAATAATAATAATAATAATAATAATAATAATAATAATAATAATAATAATAATAATAATAATAATAATAATAATAATAATAATAATAATAATAATAATAATAATACATTTTCCAGGGGTTTTTAAGATAGAGAGTACTTAGTAGTGGCTTACTATTTCCATCTTCTGGGAGTGTCCCGGGACAGCTCATAAGAGCAAGGCTTTCTCTCTGCACAGTGGAGAATTAAACTCCCAAACTTTTGCTGTGCTACCAGATACCTATATTAGTCTGTTATACATGGCAGGAAGATAGAGTATTGACTGCAGGATATAAATTATACATTTTGTAAATATATTATAAATCAGCACAATGGAAGTGGCAACGTGCTCTGGAGAAGCCAGAACTTTGGAAAAAATGCAGAAGCTTTTTTTTGGGGGAAGGCACTAAGAGGGGCACCCCTTTGAGTCCCATGACAATGGAACATGTGCAGGGATCGTGGAATGCTTGGGGGTGAAACTGGCAACAGGTTGGTGTCAGAGGTCGAATGGAATGGCATATCCTGCAAAAAGCTAGGCATCTCTGTTGCCTGGTGCCTCTGCTGTAAAATCATCTTTTCAGTGCCTTCTACAGAGTTGCATGCATTTACATTTGTACTACACTGAGGGGACATGGCCCAAAATGGTGGCTCATAAACATTTAAATGAATAAATGAATGACTGCAAAATTGGAATGAGGTTCCATCCCTCCTTTCTGTTCCAAGCCCATCATAATGCAATGCCTGTGTTCTGTTGTTCAGCTGCTGCCGAATGGCACAGAGAACTCAAAAAGCAGCAACCAGTTAGTGTCCCTCATAGACCAGCACCTATGACCAGAGCAAATGATCATTCACCCCCAACTTCCTTTTCACTGTTGACCAAGGTTATTCTCTTTATCATGCACAGATTTTATTGAGTGATGCCAAGTGAGATGAATAGAAGCAAATAATGACAGTGCTGTAGTGATGAAAAGGGAGCCAGGGGTCGTCTAGGTTTTATACCGAACAAATTGAGTCACATCCACTTCTCATCCATTATTTAGGGGTGATTGGTCAGGCTTGGCTTCTATAGATTTGATAATCATTCAGATGTCCATATTAAATATGTAATGTAAATTTCTCATGTGGATGTCAGGGACCTGTCACTGCAGAACAACAATGCATAAAAAGGAGCCATAATGTATGGATTCTCAGAAATATTTGACATCAATAAATATGTAAAAGGCAGATAATAAAACCTGTTTCTGTCTGCCTGCCAGCTAGCCTTCATGTCAGGCTGGACAGTCCCGTCTAATACTGTGATTTTATGCAGCTGTATACTATGAATATTGGCCTGCACACTAGAGATTAAAGCACAGCAGATGTTTCTCTGCAGGCTAACAAATATATCACCCCTGATAACGAATGACAAATGTTGTTCCATATTGTGTCAGACAAAACCAGGGCTCTTGTAAAACAAGTGTTACAGCTGGAATAGGATATTTTAACACAGTTACCTTAGGAGTAGACAGACAGCCGCCTGCTCCAGAGGTAGCTGAATCCCAATCTGCAGTCACGTAGGTAGATTCAAGTACCTGTGAAGCAACTGGAGCTGTGTAAAATTAAAAACAAGAAAGAAGCAAACCGTTTCCAAGGACCTTGGGAGACTCTTCAAGGATTTTTCAGTCTGTTCCCCCCCCCCCCTTTCCACAAGCCTTTCAGTTGCATAGGCTACAATTATTTTAACAGAGTAATTTTCTATTACTCTCCATTTTATTTTTTGCTCCCTGAGAAAGCTATGGAACCTGCTAGGGTGGGAATTGCCCCTGAGCACAATAACATACGTTACAAGTAAGACCTTCAACAAAACATTGCAGCATCATGTAATCTTCTGGAAGTCTTCTAGTTCAACTGGCTCCTCCACCATCAATGTCACATGAGCTGCAAGGGGGCTCAAGTGAGGCATTCCACTCCCCCTCCTACTTGCTAGTTTTCTAATTTTCTTTTTCAAATGAAACTTGATATTCTTTGGCTCTTGGAGGCCAGAGATAATGTTCAGTCCACAATAAGCTAGTTTTTCCTTTGGGGAGGATTGTGAGAAAGTGTTAAATGTTAATATCTCCCACAGTCCTCCATGACGTTTTGAATCTTTCAGGAGGTGCATGGGATAGCGAATATGCAGCCATTCAGACAGGAACACTCCTGATTCTTTGGAACATTTTGCTCCTGGCATGGAAGTATATGCTAAAAAATCTTTAAAGCATTTCTTTTCACCTTCGCTATTCCAGCAGTAGGGAGATGGAGGAAATTGTTTAAAGCATCAGACAAATCTGTTCTGGATCCAAAAAGCATGGGGTTAATCACTTAAATCATATACTTGTTCATGTGACTAACAAAGCAGAAATATTTGCGGGAACATGGCAAGATGTTTTCCATTATCCTCATTGATTCTAAATAGAAGTGTAAAACCTAAACACTTCTTAGTTCTGTCCATGGCTCACATGACTCTCATATATTCCCTTGCATCATGTAGAAACCATGAGATGCCAGGAAGAAGTCTTTAATTACCAGAAATTGCCATCACAGTAATTACAGCAATTTTGAATAATTGCAGACTTTCTTCTCCTATCCCACAGCTTCTACATGAAAGAGATTACATGAGAGCCTTGGGAGCCTCAGGACAGAAGTAGGAAGTATTTAATTTCTGAAAATCCCCTCTTACTGGTGACATAATCTGCCTTCCACAAGCATACTTATGCCAATAGGATTCAGACATTAAGTAGTATGTAAGTTTTGCTAAATATGAATAAATAAATGAAACCTTATTCTTGCTGTTCAATGTTCCTTCCCCCCCCCCCCCCCATCAATATTGTTGACACTCAATCAGATTAGCTCATTATCTTTTATGTTTTCTTTACCAGATACCTTGGGATATGCTACCTGAGGCCACACCAAATATATTCAAGAACCACACAAAAGGAAATAGAGAAAGTAACAATGTTTCTGCCGTATTAGTTAATAAGGAAAATAAGAGTGACTTTCTTGGAAAACAACTCATGCTAGCATTATGAGAATAAACTGTCCTGGTTTTTTTCAGTGAAAAATGTGACATCTTTACACTGAGCTTAAGTTTTAGACAAGTGTGATTTCAATGGCTTTTGTACTTATCCTATAATCTCAGCACGAGCCCAGAGGTCTCAAAAGGAAGGAAATGATGAATGAATCTAGCTGAAGTAGGTTAGCTGGGAAATGTGTCGTGTTATGAAATAGGGCAGTGAACTATTAAGACATTAAATGATTTATTATTGTTACAACATAAACCTTTGCTCATCTAACCAGAAACAGTCATGTGAATTTAATGTGGCTAACTCCCAGGTGAGTATGGATAGGGCTACAGCCTTAAAGTGAGTAATAGTACTCATGTATACCAGTGTTGCATTATTGCAAGGTCTAAATAGTATTGTTTGGCTACCCTCAATTATCTCTACATTGAAAGATAGGAGTATTAAATGCACAGACATCAAGATACATACATAAATAGCCCTTTTGGTGCAGTATTTATTAGACCCAAAGGTCTAATAAAACGACCCCCAAAGGGTCGTTATAAACTTCATCTTCACAGGGACAGGACAAGAACTAACTCATCAGTGAATGTGTTTGGCTAAACCTCTGTGAATTCCCTGAGTGACTATCGATGAAATGCAAGAGGCCAGGTACCGATATGTGCATTTGGCATTGTCCAATTGAAGTCAATACAGTGACGGCCACAGAGTAGCGATGGTATAGAAAGGAAGAAACAATGTGGGATGTCACATCAGGCAGTGAACATGATGCCAGTCAGTGTGTTTCTTTTTTGTAATGTCAGAATTTGAACTTGTGTGTCTCCCTCTGTAGAGATAACAGCTGGGTTCAACACCACACCAGCAGTACCTACAAACACATACACTGAGCTCACAGAAAGCAGTTTTTGAAAAGTGGTTGCTACTTCTGCTTCCTGCCCTGAACCCATACATCAGGATGACTTTTAAATCTAATTAAACAAAGCTGAATACAAAACCTGAGTGTTGTGGATGTAAAATTCAGCCTCCTGTGGTATAGGAGATAACAGTCTTCCTTCAGCATTTAGCTAATGATCAAAAATTATACCCTGAATTTCTGTAAGATGGACTTTATTCAGGATAAAAGATTAAAAAATATGCACGGCAGCAGCAAAGCAATGTCAACAGTAACAGTGAAAACATTCCTGAAATGAAATGTTTTAATGTATCTTTCCAACATTGGTATGTTAAAAGTATTCAGCAAACTTAACGCTGGAGCTGTGAATGCATATTATTACATTGTGATACAGGCCATTAGAAGCTTTAGTATAGTTCACTGAGTACAATATGAAACCAAGCATGTTTATGCTGCTTACAGAGATGCTTAGGGGAATAAAGGCAATATAGCCACATGGCAAGTTTCAATCACTTCCTGGCTCGTTAACAAACTTTTCCCCCCGCCTTTCCTAACAGACACTTTGCTTTCCAGCTACCGTGTTTTCCCCAAGCAATTTTATACAATGAGACGGTAACAGTTGTTTGTCTGATAAAGCACGTACTACTCAGAACACAGATGTTTGATTATTATTTATTTCTCTCCAAAGCTCGCTAATTCAGTCCCAAATGATCTCCTTCCCCCCTTTTGCTTAAATTTAATTTGGAATGTATGTTGTTGGTAAGTGACAGATAGTTTAATTATTAATAGGACCCTGCAATGCAATGCGCCACAGTTTTTAAGGTCACCTGGGGCCACACAGCCATTGCGTCTTTGGTTCCTGATGCTGCTGGGATTCCTCAAACAATACACAGGTAATTACAAAATTCTTGGCAAATACACATGCATTATGACCTATCTCCGGTATTTGTGCTTGCCTATGGTTTTCCCAAGTACTCATCCTACAACAATATTGTAATGGATCAGGAGGGACTCCCAGAATGCCAAAGGGAAGCTGCTGGGAAATGGCTTTGTAAGAACTAGGGGGGGGGGGGGAAGGAGAGATGCGTATGTGTGTTTGCAAGATGAATGAATGGGAAAGACTGTATTTGCATGTATGCAAAGAAGTGTTCATAATTTATCCTGAACATGCACTCAGTAGAGGCACAGACAGCAGGCATAATCTTCCTCCCTACCTGAAAGTACACAAGGAAAGGGATAAAAAAGACTCTGTTATCACATCCAGATGTTAACTGTGAAGATACCAGAGAGGGATGATGACAAGAGTTTGCTATGCAAGTGGTCAGTGATGTGGGTGTTGACAGGGACCCACTGCTGCTTTTTTGCTCATAGCCCTGGACAATGGAAATGAGAGGGGCAGTGTGATCAATGGGTACATTTTTGGGGTATGATCCATTTCACCACAGGACCTACACTGGTGATTGCCAAAATAAAGCTCTTCAGTTAAAGGAAGATGCTTTAGAAGAGAATGTCAAGAATATTTGGGGAAGGGAGAATCCATATCTACTTTGGCTAAACACCAATCTTGCCTCCACACAAAATACTTGACCCAGCAGAAAAACATTATGTTGGGCTCCACATAAATGGAAATGAAAAATGATTATCATCACTGAAGGTACTAAATTAAGGAGGGAATAGCTATTATTCTGGTTATGCCTGTTGATTCCACAATCTGTTCTTTTACAATGTGTTGCCTAAATTTTGAGAACCACATGTCAACGTGAGAGGGGACGAGTGTTTATTTTTATTTGTGTAGATGGGGGAGCCTTTTTTTGTCCAGGATCACAGAGATATTGTGGGCAGCATTGCAGCAGTGGGCGAGGCTAGAACCAAAATTCGATGGAATAATCTACCATACCCCCCATTTTCTTCCCTCCAGATGACTGTTGGGGTAGGACCATAATAATCTTGGCAGACGTCTCAACTGACCACTTGCAACGGGTCCTTGAAATTAGACTGAGTAGGTTGCCCACTGGTATCTTAAGGCATAAATTGTCTTTCTGAAGGAAAATGCAAACATTCACATTTGGATACCAGAGACTGATAAGCTGTATAATGTGCACCATATAGACTTCATACTAGCACATAGTTGAAGATGCAGGTCAAGCCACTATCTAAATATATAAGGGGCAACATTGCCTCAGATGGAAGATATATTTCCTGAAATATGTATCCTGAATGCAGGTATTAATTTGGGGGTGGGAAGGGGAAGTGGGAAAATTTTAATGAAATCCACAGTCTTTCTCCTCTAACCACCCATCAGTTTTAGCCAATTTCGGCTGTAGCTAAGGCGATATTCCAAAAGTTAACAGAACCAGTCAGGGCCTTTCTGGTGTCCTGCAAACCAATGTAGGACTTTGTTGCCCTGGAATTTGAGTATCCTACTACTCCAGTGATCTAAACATGTTGGGCTTAAAGCCAATTATTAGTCCCACCAGGAGCTGATCCACAGAATAAATGGAATTTATGTAAGTGCTGGCTTACTATTCAGCAAATATGTAAAGGACTGTCCTGTGGGAAATGGGGCAAGCTTGCTTTTTGCAGCTCCAGAGGACGGGGCCCAAAGCAATGCCTTCAAATAACAAGAAAGGATATTTTTGCCTAAACATTAGAGAAAACTTCCTGACAGCAAGATATGTTTGATAGTGGAAGGGGCTGCCAGGGGTGGGTGGGATGGACTTGCCATTATGAGTGATTTTGCAACACAGATTAGATGCCCAGCTGTCATGGAAGCTGAGACACTCACAGAACTTCTCTACCTGTATGTGCTGCCACCCAAATTGCAACCATCATCAACCTAAGCACTTTCTGTTCCAGATAGATACTTGTTTTGACACAGATACTAACAAGTCCATGCTATTATTCACAGGTTGTTCACAGAACAGACACCTCTTATTTTTACTTTTCCAACTGTCAAACTTTTACTGACAGCACTAATTGACTCTTGACTCTGATGTTCTCTCTGTGTAATACAGACACCCTTACATACAAAAACAGAACCTCTCTGGCTAGAAACAACACAGGCCAATCAGTTCACAGCTCTTTTCAAAAATATTCTTTTACCCTTCTGAACTGTCAGAACTGACACTTCTGGCACAAAACCCAGTCTGGCACAAGAACTGTCAATCTACCCCAGTGACTTAGCATGCAAACAAGTACAAACCTGTACACAATTTATATAGGTATAGGTGATATCTATACAATGCAAAATTGCCACAGATGCTCTAGTTGTGGATTTTCTGCTTTGGCAGATGGTTAGACATGACAATCAACAGTGTCCCTTCCAGGTCAACAATTCTATGATTTTGTGATTCTATGAATGGGTCCATTCTAGTTGGGACAAGCAATTACATTTAGGCTTTAATAATGTTACATCATCATTGTCATCATCTTAGAACTGCAGAGCTGGAAGGTGTCAGATCCTGATTTGGTCTAGGAGTCCTACAAAGATTTACATACCTCCCAGGTGAAGAAAATAGATTAAATGATTCGTCATAGCTGACATCCCAGTAAAGGGTTAATATCAGAATGAAACCAAATAATCAGTAACAAGCTGTTTGTAAAACACGTCTGGGTATCTCATTATAAGAGTCTTCATTGTTGCAGTAATTCCAGGCCACTCCAGAACTTGTTAATTCTGCACAAGTTCTATTCACTTACATTATTTCTAGGTTCCATAAGAAAAACATAAAGTTCAAAAATATTACAAGCATGTAACTTTTGAGAAATCACAGGCATGTTGCTTTATCTTGCAAAATACTTAAATGCTTAAAAAGTGGACTTAAGTTGTGACTTGAATAAAAAACATAGAAGTGTTCAAATACTGGACCATCTTATTTAATAGTACAGACTTTTAAGAGTAAAATTGAACAATAAGGGCTTACAGCCTAATAAGGTAAACATACATTTTTATAATATTTCATTTAAAAATAAGAAGCAATATAACTTCAAAAGTTTCAAAAGCTTCCTTAAAATTACATTAGAGAGTATCAAAGTTCTTATAATAAGAAAATACAAAGTGAAGAGCATTATTTAGCTCTACGTATGTAGCTGACACACAGAAAAACATTTTCTCTAAAAAAGAAAAGGTCACCCATACTTCCGAGCCAAAATCTAAGGTGGAAACTTCATAATCTGATGCAACGTAATCTCTTTGCCGCGTTCAGTCCATATACTAGGCATGAGTCCCATTCTCTGTCTCACTCCATGAGGACAAAGCTTGTCTCTTTTTCGCTCCCTTCTGTATCCTTTGAAATGTTCTTTTTAACATGATAGAAATCTTTGTTTATATACCTTTTGATGTCATACTTAGCCAAAACAATCTGCCTTGGGACTTTAGCTTTCCCATGGGTAAGCAATGCCAGCTTGTCCAGATCCCTATCTAAGCGATAAGCTGGGGTAGTGATCTCCTGGGTTAGCTGGGCTCTGTAGTAGCCCCTTCTGTTGGAGTACAATGTGCTAGGTGATGTAATTTCCTTACACCATATTTGGACAGTACAATACATTTACATGTTTCATTCATAAATACTACAGAATATTATATGAGTTCATACTCATTGTTAGCACACTGAATTAGGGAATTATTAATTATTTATTATGAGGCTAAAGCCTTATAAAACAAACGGCACTTCTGTTTTTCTTTTCTACTTGCTTATCAAGAAGCAAACCACTTAAAATAACATTCATTTTTTTTCTCCTTTTACACTGTTTTGTAAAAGCTTCTTCTGTACAATATATGGTTATTCTCAATTGTTTAACACAGGTTTCCACATCCAGTTTGTGGTATTTCTTTGTTAATTAACATTATAGGTAAACCTAACTCAAGCGGCAAAATAGAATACACTCCTTTTTCTCTGTTGTCTCTGTTCACATAACATAAGCATTATATCGTTTACCTTTTTCATCATGAAAACTGGCAATGAATGAGCTACTTCTGCCTTTTTATCTTATCAATGTTCCAGAACTACTGGCCATGTTTTGCTTTTGTAATATAAGCAATCTTCACTGAGCACTTTCCAATTGTACTTTTGCTTTTAATGCGCCTCTCTGAGGCATCTTTTAAAACAGAGGTCGTCAACCCCCGGTCCGCGGCCCATTGCCGGTCCCTGGCTTGACCCCGACCGGGCCGCGAAGACAGACCTCCCGCCGGCCCCCCCCGCACGCACTCAGAGGCGGCGGCGGGGGGGTAGCCAAGAGCTGGGAGGCAGAGCATGGCCGGGTGCTCCAGCTGCTGGCCTCCCGGCGGGCTCCAACGAGGCAGGCCGATGCCGCTGCTGGTGCCTCCAGCTCCGGAACCAGCGGCTGCATTTGAATTTCCTGCGGAGGGCGGCGAGGAGCCCCGCCCCCAGCCTCGTTGGAGCCCGTCGGGAGGCGAGCAGCCAGAGGGAGCCCCCCCGGCCATGCTCAGACTCCCAGGCTGCCGCCGCCACTGCCACCGCTGGCACGCACTCCCTCACCCCTTCAAGCATGCGCCCCGCGCGCAGGGGTGGAGTGGGTGCATGGGTGGGCAGGCGCTCCTGCGCATGCGCAAAGCGGTGGGGGAATGCGCGTGCATCACATCAGAGAGCGGAAGCGCGAGGGGCCGCCCCACCTCCCTCAGAGGCTCCGCCGGTCCGCAATACAGAAAAGGTTGGGGAACACTCTTTTAAAAGACAGATTTCATTTTTAGAGCCACACCTCTGCACCCCATAAATTCAACTTTTTTGAACTCTAACACTTCTCCCCTTGGCAATTTTCACATGGTCAGGCATGACTTCACTTGCTCTGTCTTCCAATCTCTTGTCTTGTTCTTGTCATGTCTAGATGGTGGCAATCTGTAGCAGAGAGCATTCAGAGACGCATGATCTCTCTTCTAGGCATGATGTAGAATCTTTCTATTGTTCTAAATCATATGCGAAGTTCCAGGGACACAGGGAGCTCTCTACTCCAGACAGTAGTCCTCTTCCCATGTAGGGTTGTTGAAACAGGAATGAGAGAGCAGCAGTGATGGAGCAACCACTTCTGTGCTTGACATGGGAAGACACACTGCAAAGTCTCCATCAAGTGCTACTTCCCCACTATGCTCCCCGGGAGCAAGAAGGAGAAGGAGAAGAAGAGGAGAAGGATGGTGGTAGTGGTAGCAGTGCATATTTTTTTGGGGGGGGCCAACCCTATGCATAATGCTTTAGCCCAAGGATCCTTGAGACCAGACATTACTCACAAACTTGGCTGAGGAACAGCTGGCGTATGAAAGTGAGTAATAGTGGCAGCCAGTCCATGTAACAAAAAGCATTGCCTCAGTGTGCTCCAGGGAACATTTTGCTATGTATCTCCAGGGAATTAGCATAGAATTTTGTAAGGCATATTCAAAGTATTTCTGCTTTACAAAAGCATAGAGCACTTGTGTTTGTCCCAGCCCTAAGTGCTTTTAGTAAACATTATCTCAAAATTTCTGAGACCAGGCTCCTGACACAGGTCTTCAGGGCCACACCATTCACACTTGTTGAAAAATGGCCCTGACAATTGCTTGAGTGAGAAGTGGTTAACTTATGAAAAAAGGAGCCAACTTCTGGGATTTTCCCTTGCTTGGGGGTCTCTTGTGAATGGTAGTGAGCACAAGAAGGTATCCTGTAGACCATCTTGATGGCTGCCATTGATGTTGTCAACATTCAGGCTTTCCTTTGCTATGTAAAGCTTGGCATCCTTTTTCCTTCTGACAATGCGAACACGATATTATGCAGCAGAGCTCCTTGGGATAACTAAACACAAATCCCAAGTACTAAAACTTTTCAGTGGGGGAACACCTGCTGTAAGCAGAGGTTACAGTAACAATGACAAAAGGTTGAAGTGAGCTCCCAGCATCTAAGGCAAAGAGTTTGTATTTTGGGAAAAGAGTGAGTGAAACTTTTAATGTTTGTTAGTAACCCAAATGGCAAATGACAGGGGACTCAAATAAATGCATAGATTTGACTTGTTCCAGCTGGAATGCAATTTGCTCTTTTGTTCTTCTGTCAAAATGTAGTGGATGCAAATGTAAACAAAATTAAATTAGTGCAAAGGTAAGACAAGTTCATTGACACAAATGTTTGTAATTTGCCAAGATGTGCACATTTAGCTTTGCAGGATATACTGTAACCTACTTTGCTTTTTCCATCCCAAAATTGTTGAAGATAGACATTCCCTTAATTTACCTAGACCCCTCCCTCCTTCTTTCTCCCCCCTCCTTTTGGTCAGAGATTCTTGGCACCCCTCACACAAACAAACTTTGCTAACAGCTTTCAACTTGGAAGGCCCGCTTTTTAAATATTTGCCGCTACATAATTGAAACAGCTGTTTTAATGAGATACCTACTGTCATCATTTTACCCTGGCTGAGCTGGGTGACAACAAAGCAGTAATAACGAATTCAATAATAATTAACTCGGGTCATCTGCTCATCTGTCATGGCTCATCAGCTTTAGGGAGAAAAATCCCAGTGAACTTCTCTCTTTTGTGAGCTTTCCAAAAACTCTGCAATAAAATGCTTAGAGAGGACTCTAGGTAGCCCTTCAAAAGTTCTAAGCAAACTGGTAAGTAGGTTAATTAAATTTTATGCATGTTTAAATGCTAATGATTACATTCCTAACATTACAGTGTAATCTGTTATGGAATGATGTCATGCAAGCAGTGGTTTTTAGTGCCTAACACATTTCCATCCTGATGTGGAGAAGCTCTGGATCATTTATCGGAGGGCAGGAGTTGACAGTGGGTTTTTAGAGCCAGGTTTTACAGTCAGATCCTCTCCCTCTGCCCTGAATGTTAAGTAGGGAAGTTACTGAAAAAGAGAGACTCAACACTCTTAACTTCTACACTGCAGAATGATGTGATAAACCCCAAATCCATTTTCTTCTGCATTCAGGAACAGGGACCTAGTAAGGATCACATCCTGGTGCTACATTTGGAAAGGTGTTCACTCAGATAAAATAGTCTAACTCCTTTTTACCCGGCATTGAGCAGGAAGGTCTTAAGGGGGAGAAAGCTGAACTTGAATTTTGTTGGATGAGAGTTGGGGGAAAATTGGTGCTGTAGTGGGCATTGCGCACAGCGTCATTCTTAGAAGACATGCTGGAGACAGGTCAGGAGAACTGTTGCTCTCATGAACTCCTGATCTCACCTCCTGAGAATAATCACTCACTATTTTTCATCACCCATAAAAAGAGAAATAAAAGACGAAAGACTCATTTAGGCTCATTTTTAAGATTCTGATCTGGTCTATTCTTGTGCCATTTATTCTTATATAACAATTGTCAGACAACACTTTCATGGCATAAAAGCAAGGACTAACCAGACTTCAGTTGTTGCTGTTATATGATGTCAAGTTGCCTCCAACATATGGCAGTCCCATGAATATGTAACTCATTTATTTTTAAAATTAATTACTTACATTAATTAATTAATGTGAAGCTTCGAAGGAGTTAGTGTTATTGGCCAAACTTCTGTTGATATTTTTTGCTAACATAAGGGCAACTACACAGCAGTTTCTTGCCTCTGGCGGGCCTATGTCACACAATTGTCCACCTACCCAATTTCATAGCCAGTGTAAAACTGGGTGAGCAAACGGGAGCTGGCTGGAGTAGGGAATAATTTATGTGATCATACAGGTGAGTAAAATTCTGCCCACAGTTATAATTGTTTAGAAGTACATATTTGCTCCCACCCACTGACTTGTGATATAGAACTAAGTATATAATGAATGATCATTATATTTCTCATCCTGTGTGAAAAAGGGTGTCTTGATATGTCAATACCTTACAATATATTTTGCTTCCAAATAAAAGCAAAAGACCAATACTTTTCTCCAACAGAAAGAGCATTCACATGTCCCTGGGTTTTATCATAAACAACTTGTAATTTGCATTTAAACTATTATGTTTTGCATTAAATGCAAAGCTTTCTGCCCAAAACATGAGGTTTTCTGCTCAGAATAAAAGATCTGTGCAAAACACAATTTTCCCACCAGACAAATAATTCCTATCAATTCTTCTCAAAAAAGTGACAAAATATGAAAAATGCCCAATAATCATAATTTCACTTGCTGGGGAGAAATCTGAAATTTTTCATTCTTGCCTGTCAGAACAAATACTGCCAGGCAAGAGTGAGTTGAGATTCACATTCCTGTGCTGAACACACCGTCCTGCCATGATCTTTTGTCAACACTCACAAGAAGCAACACAAAACAGCAATTGAACCATATAATATTACTTTCCCATGCATAGTGAGGCCACAAGCTTGTAACTATGAAGTAATAGTTATAGTTACACCTCAGCTGAAGGTAGGTTGCTCCTTTGCCAAAAACACATTGTAATTTAGCTGTATCTTAGTTACCAGAAAAATGAATTAATCAGAGTTATTTGCAATTAATACATGTACTAATTAATACATGTATATTTATAACTAATTACTTCCATGTACTGAAAGCATCACCATCTTCTAATGTTTTTAGATAAGCCCTTCTATTAAGTATAGAGAGGAAGCCACTGTAAGCAGAAAATTTGGGATATTAAGCATGGCAGCTATTTTAAGAAATAAAATTTATTTAAAATTCAATTTTGTTGTTATTTGGTTTTTACTGACAAAGACAAGAAAACAGTCTTTAGGAATCCTTTCATTCTTGTGCAAAAATAGATTGCCTAGTTTTCAGTACACCTGAAAGTGTACTCTGTGTTTGGCAGCAAAATATCTTGAGCTCCCTGGCCTGATTACTGCTAATGGCACAAAGGAGTAGCCAGTAAAGAAATCTGGAATCCAATCTGTAAACCAGTGAAGATAAAAATTAAAGGAAAGTTGTGATCTGAACCTGTGAATGTTTACTTAGAACTGCCATTATTTTTAATGGATTTCCTCATAGGTAAAATGCATAGCTCAACATCAAAAAAACTAAGATCATGGCCACTGGTCCCATCACCTCCTGGCAAATAGAAGGGGAAGATATGGAGGTAGTGACAGATTTTACTTTCCTGGGCTCCATGATCACTGCAGATGGTGACAGCAGCCACGAAATTAAAAGACACCTGCTTCTTGGGAGGAAAGCGATGACAAACCTAGACAGCATCTTAAAAAGCAGAGACATCACTTTGCCGACAAAGGTTCGCATAGTCAAAGCTATGGTTTTTCCAGTAGTGATGTATGGAAGTGAGAGCTGGACCATAAAGAGGGCTCACCGCCAAAGAATTGATGCTTTTGAATTGTGGTGCTGGAGGAGACTCTTGAGAGTCCCCTGGACTGCAAGGAGATCAAACCTATCCTTTCTGAAGGAAATCAACCCTGAGTGCTCACTGGAAGGACAGATCCTGAAGCTGAGGATCCAATACTTTGGCCATCTCATGAGAAGAGAAGACTCCATGGGAAAGACCCTGATGTTGGGAAAGTGTGAAGGCAAGAGGCGAAGGGGACGACAGAGGACGAGATGGTTGGACAGTGTCATCGAAGCGACCAACATGAATTTGACCCAACTCCGGGAGGCAGTGGAAGACAGGAGGGTCTGGCGTGCTCTGGTCCATGGGGTCACGAAGAGTCGGACACGACTTAATGACTAAACAACAACAACAACAAAATGCATAAGATTGCAGTGAAACTCTGTGGATGCTTGCTTCAAAGAAAATCCCACTGAGTTTAATGGGATTTAATCCCAAATTATATCTGTGTGTAAAATTCCATAGACCACAATCCAAAAATTCATTCAGAGTAGTAAACAAACTTCAGAGTGAACAGAAAAGTTCCAAAAGGTTAAATAAATTTTAGGATTGCAGCCCATGGAATTTAGCTGATTCAAGAATGCACATTTTTATTTACCTGAATTCTGCAAAGAGAAATGTTTAGTTAAATATAAGTATAAGAAGTGTATTTTGAAGTGAAAGAAGAAATGACATTAATTACGTATATCTCTTTGGATATTAGTGTGGCTGCTGTATTGCTTGTGTTTGCCATAATTTTTGCATGAAATTCCCTAATACAGTCAAACCTCGACTTACGAACCTCCCTAGTTACGAACATTTCGAGTTACGAACAGCTCCGTCCGCAAAAATCTGGATCACCTACGAACGAAAAAGGGCAGGGAAAAAGGGCGGGAAATTCAAACTGTTGGTGGCAAAGAGGCTGCTACTTTGTAGCTCTTTCGCCCCAATGGTTAGAGCAGGGGGTCAGGGAACTTTTTTACTTCTGCAGAGCAGGAGGAGGAAGCCGGTGTACTCCCTTCCCATCCCTGGCGCGGGTCTACTCATGAGTAAGCGTCACCGAAGGCGCGGCAGTGGAGGTAAGGTTCTGCTTTTTCCTTTTAAAAAAGTTGATCTGGGTGGGTTTTGGAGGGTAGGTTTGGGCTGGGGGGGGGGTTATGTTTCTGTGTTGTTTTGTTTTTTGGTGATTTTTTTTTATTTTTATTTTTTGCAGTTCCAGCGTGGGACTTGCTCCAATGTTTATTTTTTGGATTGGTTTGTTTTTGGTTTTGGGTTTTTTGCAGTCCCAGCGTGGGACTTGCAGTGTTTGGGCTTTCCCCCAATTCGAATTTCCCGCCCTTTTCCCCTGCCTTTTTGCCTTTGGAGGTCTGCAAGGGCTCCCTCCGATGTTGGGGGAAAGCCCTTGGAGACCTCCTGGGGGTCCGATCGCGGCGGCAGGGGGTGAAATACTGATCCTCAAAAAAGGCCTTTTGAAAGGGAAAGACTGTGATTTTGTTATACACGCTTACCAGCAAGAGCCTTCCAAAGTAGATGAATTGTCACAGTTTTCTGCAGGGAAGGCTGTAGGGCAATGAAAGGTCATGGAGACAGAATTAAAAGATTTTCTTTGAAGAGTCAAAAAACCAAGCCTGCTCTAAAGAAAATAACAGAGTGACAGTCCTCCAGAAAGGGACATTTTGCCATGTATCTCCAGAGAATCAGCATACAATTTTGTTCAGAGTATTTCTGCATTACAAAAGCACAGAGCAGTTCAGTTTGTCCCAGCCCTGAGAAATTAGCTTCAGGTCTGGGGCAATCTGAACTCTGAACTCTAATGAGTGTTCAGGCTTGACTTGATTGAGCATCCATTTTTCTGTCTTTCTGGCTGTCTGTAGTATCTGGAAGGCTATCCTCCAAAACCACATTTCAAATGAGTAGATTTTTGTCCCTGTCTTTCTTTACTGTCTTTATTTTACACAGTGGGGATGATTTTCACCTTGGTTTCCAGTAACAATCTTTGCTAATTCGAAGCCCTCCTCCTACTCCTACTCTTTTTTTTTTTAATGAGGGGACATCTTTTGCAAAACTTTTGGTCTGATATAGCTTTTCTTCCTCAACTTGTCTACCCCAAGGAGAGGGTTTGGGAACTTGAAGATAGCTTTCTAGTCTGTGTCCAAAAAACACTCATTCAGAATATTTTGGCACAGAAGGATTAAAGCCACATCCCAACTGTTATTGCTTCTGTCCTCTCCCAGCAACCACACTTAAACTTCAATTTTAAAAAGCCAGGGAATTCAATTCCTTGAAAAAATTATTCATTCATCCATTCATTTTTTTGTTTTTTATTATAAACTACATCATAAAATACATAAACCAAAATACAAATCAATTGTTTTCCCCACCACCCTAGTCAGGACCTCTTGCAGTAGTCTTCTTCTTCCATTGTCTTTATTCTTCTTCTTCCATTGTCTTTATTATTATTCTTCCTTTATTGTCCTCTTCTCCAGAACTGCATTAATTAGTTTTTAAAAAAATTCTTTTATTCTCACCGACATAAATCGTAAAACCCTCATTTTCCATATCTTCATTCATTCTTCACCATTTATTCTTTTTCCTAAATCATGTTCCCACACTAGCTTCAATCCTTCATTCTCAATCTCTTCTTCTAAATCTAGCAGGAGTCTATAAATTTTACTTACTACACCCTTTATTGAGTCATTCATCTGAATATCTTCATATGATAATAGAAATTGTTCATACTTTGTACATTCTTTACCTTTGTTATATTTGTTTGCCTATTCATTAGTCCATCTTTCTAATTGCATATAATTCAACCATGATATATTCTTATTTTGAAAAATTTGTTTCATTTGATCTTTCGATCTCATTTTATCCAACCAATCTTTTAATCTACTAACTTTTTTTCTTTAAATAATTCTAAATAGACTTTCATATCGGCAGGAAAATTCTCTATTTCAGTCACTAATCTTAATGGAGAGTTAGATGAACATAGATTTTTTTATACTTATACCACACATATGACATAGTTTTTAAAAAGGGGTTATTGATTTCCTTTATTTTATATTTTTTACTTATTCCGAACAGATATTTTTCAATATCAGCCTGTATTTCTGATGATTCCATTTTCCACCAAATTAACCTTTCTGGGTTATATATAATTTCCCCAATAAACCTCAATTGATTAGCCATATAGTAATTTTTAATATTTGATATATCTATACCTCCTTTTTTAATTGTCTTATACCAATACCTTTTATTTATTCTGGCTTTCTTCCCTTCATTACAATATCTATTAATCAGTCCTTGCCAAAATTTAAAATCATCTTCTGTTAATTGTACTGGTAACATCCTAAATAAAAAATTAATCTTTGGTAAAATCTTCATTTTCATCAACACAATCCTTCCAAACCAAGAAAGTTTCAAACTGGAATATTCCTGTAGTTTTGTTTTAATATCCCTTTTTAATTTATTATAATTATGCTCTTTTATTTTCTGAGTATCCTTTACTAAATCTATACCTAAATATTTAACAGATTTACATATCCTAAAATCATATTCATCAGCAAACTTTTCTTGTTCTAATTTATTATGATTAAACAACACTATTTCAGATTTTTGCCAATTTACACATAATCCAGTTATTTTTCCAAATTTTTCTAAATGATTTTAAATTCTATCCATACTTTCTAATGGATTTTTAACTGTCAAAAGGGAATCATCAGCAAATAAGTTAATCTTTATTTTGTTATATTCAACCATACCACTAATCATTCTTTATTGCATTTGCTAACATTTCAATAATCAAACAAAACAGAACTGGGGAAAGAAGGCAACCTTGTCTAGTGCCTTGGCCTAGAGCTATCTGTTCTGTCATCCCTCATTAACTATTACTGCGGAAGTGTTCTCCAAATATAGTTGATCTATTACCCCCATAAATTTCTTTCCAAAACCCCAACCCTTTAAATGAATCCTTAATGTTGGCCATTCTACACAATCAAATGCCTTAAAAATATCTAATGATAAAATACCTGCCTTTATCTTATCTTTTTCTATATTATATATAATATTCAAGACCCTCCTAGTTAAATTCACCATTTGTCGTCCCTTTAAAAAATAATCCTGATCATCTTTAATATATTTTGTAATGAATTTATTCATTCTATTTGCTAAAATTGTTGTAAATATCTTTGCATCTTGATTTAATAACGCTATAGGCCTATACGAGCTTCGATCTGTCAGATCTTTATTGGGTTTTGGGATAAGAGTTGTTAGTGAATATTTCCAAGATTCTGGTATTTTCTTTCCTTCCAATATTCCATTATAGAGTATTTTCAACTTGGGGATCAGTATTGATTTAAAAGATTTATAATATTCTGCTCCCATTCCGTCAAAGCCTGGAGTTTTACCATTTTTTAGTTTGTTGATAACCTCTGCAATCTCTTCATCCTTTATCTCTTTTTCTAATTCTCTTTTACCATTCTCTAATAGTTTACTCTTTACATTTTCTTTAATATAACTTTCTATATCTTCTTTCGGTATATTATTTCCTTTATATAAATTTTGATAAAATTCTTGTAATATTACTAATTTTTATTTCATCAGGCTGCAATTCTTTCCTGTTTTATCTTTAATCACTCCAATTGTATTTTTTAATCTTTTAGTTTGAGCTACTCTGGCTAAAAGCTTTGAAGTTTTATTACTATACTAAAAAAAAATCCTCTTCAAGTATATCAAATCCCTCTGAACCTTTTCTAAATCTATGCTTTCTAACTCTTTCATTTTAGCTTGAATTTCTATAGTTTCTTATCTCTATCTATGAAATATTTGCTTTCTAAATCTTTTAATGATTCTTCTATTTTTTTATATTTTCTTCTCTAAATTTTTTTTCTACATGCTTCCCTTCTAGCAATTCCTCTCATAATTAATTTCATAGTATCCCATAACACTGCTATTTTACTCCCACCTGCTTCATTTATTGACCATATTTCTATCCATTCTTTTTTTAGCTCTGTCCATTACATCTATATACTGAAAAATATTGGAATCTATTCTCCATCTTCTGGCCTCTCTATAATCTCTCTTAACTTTCATCTCCATCGTCATCAACACATGATCCATTATTTTTATCACATTAATATCTGTATCTACTACTTTAGAAATTAGGTTTTGAGATATAAACATAAAATCTATTCTAGAATAACTATTATGTACAGAGGAATAATAAGTAAATCTTCTTTCATCTCCCTTCAATACTGTCCATATATCTTTTAAATCCGTAGTTTTCAATATCTTACTCAATAGGGTACTTCTTTTATTCAAGTCATCTTTTTTACATACAGTTTTATCCTTTACCTTATCTAAAACCATGTTAAAATCTCCTGCCATAATAACATATCCCTTTCTAACCTTCTCCATCTCATTCATTCATTCATTCATTCATTCATTCATTCATTCATTCATTCATTCATTCATTCAATTTTTATACTGCCCATTTGAACAGTGGCCACTCTGGGTGGCTCACAACATTGTGTCCATGCTGCCACCAGAAAAAAGGATGAAGCTTTTCATAGCAAAGAGCAGCCTTTGGCAATGGCAGCAGTCAAGATGGTCATTCAGCAGTGGTCCCCAACCTTGGGCCTCCAGATGTTCTTGGACTTCAACTCCCAGAAATCCTGACCAGCAGAGGTGGTGGTGAAGGCTTCTGGGAGTTGTAGTCCAAGAACATCTGGAGGCCCAAGGTTGGTGACCACTGGTCTACAGGATACCCTCTTGTGCTCAATACCATTCACACTTGTCAAAAAAACCAAGATAATTGCTTTGTGTTTGGGTGGGAGCTAATGAAAAAAGTTTCTAGGATATTCCCTTATGTGGTGTTACTTTGTGAATAGTAGTGAGCAGAAGAGGGTATCCTCTAGACCAGGGGTCTCAAAAGTTATGGCCCATGGGCCACATCTGGCCCGCCTGGCATTTTTATCCAACCCGTGCATGTGTGCATGTGTGCAGGCAAGAGTGTGTGTGTGCATGTATGTGTGTGTTTGTGTGGGAGTGCATGTGTGTGTGCATGCATGTGTGTGTGTGTGTGTACAGGTGTGCTGGTGTGTGGGTGGGTGGCTGGGAGTGCATGCATCCATGTGTGCAGGCGGGTGGGCAAGATTGCAGGTGGGCAGGTGGGTGGGTGTGCATGTGTGCATGCGTGTGGGTGGGTGGGAGTGCGTGTGTGCATGTGGGTGGGCGGGCAGGAGCTACGCGCACGTTCCTTCGGCCCTCAAAAATATCAAAAATATATTATGTGGCCCTCTGTGTGAAAAGTTTGGAGACCCCTGCTGTAGACGATATTGACTGCTATCTTTGGTGCTATCAACATTCAGACTGCCTTTGGTTGTGTAAAGCTTGACATCCTTTTTCCTGCTGGCAATGCAGGCATGATATTGTGCAGCAGTATCAGACCATTCTCTAGCATTTTTTAATTGTGGATACAGAAGCACAATATCCCACATTCATAAATGGTGGGTTGATCTGAAGAATTGAATTATGAACATCAAAACCAGACATGAGAGAAAGAATTCTATATTCACCATTTCCTAGTTGGTCTGTGAGGAATGTAGTATGGTTCAACAAGGCTTGTGGAACTTGCCATACTCCTCTTCTATAAATGAAAATGGCATAAAATAAAAAAAACCCAAGATTCAATTGTGCCAATTCAGAAAAGATTAGATGCCATGAATATGTTGCTGCCCAAACTTTAGATGACTGACTTCCAGATTTGGGCACGATAGCCACTGGATATTGCTGCTGGTGCTGTTTGGAAGAATGCAAAAAAAAAAAAAAAAAAAAAAGGAAGTGGGAAAAGAAACTAGAGGTGACCCAATCCATTTTGCTGCTTGAGAAAGGTCAATAAATGCCCCTGTACACTGTGATGCAGCTGAATGATGCACTTTTAGGGTGATAATATGCCTTCTTTTTGGGACACCCATCCCCTATTTGAAGGGTTCCAGAGGCAATGCCTGTAAGTAAGGTGTCCTTCATTTGAAGAGCAGTCCTATCCAAGTCTGATTTAAAGAAGAACCATAAGGAATGAGATTAAGGAGCCTGACTTTGCCATCCACATGTTAGCAGTTGGGCAACAGATGTAGCAGGTACACGTCAGCTGGTCAGCTGGCTAAGTGAGATGTATTGTAATTCCATTTAAATTATACTATATTGATAATTATTCTTTTTAATTTTACCTTTGTACAAAAGGATTTACAAAATGAATTTCATGCAAATCCTTGCCCTTTTCAGTGTTGCATGTCCTTGTTTTGGTGACGTGTACATATCTTATGCAGTAAGTGGCTACAGGTCTTAATGACCTGAGGAGGGAAATGCTTTTTCCTCCGGGAGAACATCAGGACATCTGCTTGCAACATCTCACTATCCCTTATGAGCAGAGGAAGAGACCATGGATAAGAGACAGAGGATGCCTTGGGTCCTTTCAAGGAGAAGGGCAGGACAGAACAAAAAACAAACAAACAAACAAACAAAAATGCCTGACTTGCAATAAAAATGAGTATTATGAATCAATTCATCGATTCGTCGATGACTATTTGTCAATTCGTATTCGTTGATTTGTTAACCTTGATGAATCATGAATCACAATGAATCACCATTTTTTTTATTCGTCCCCATCTCTAACACTATCTGGGTATGTGGTAGCATGTTTTCACTTTGTCAATGGTCTTCTATTTTTCATTAATCTTACACAATCACTTGTCAAATAGAAAAATGGACTGAAGACACAACAAAGATCAAAGCTGTAATTCAATTATGCTTTTCTAGGAATTAGCCATGATGGACTCACTGAGGCTGCAATCCTAACCACATTTGTTCCAAAATAAATTATATAAAGTGAACCTTCTTAGTGAGTATTCTTAAAGCTACAACCCTAGACCTATCTGGTACATAGAGACTGGACAAAATGCAAGCTGTTTCATCATTGTTCTAAACAATACTTACCTTATCTTAGTATTCATGAAATTCCATGTGGAAGTGGGCTTTTCTCTTTGCTACAAAAAACCAAGAAGATCCATTTTTAGAAAAGAATGTACGTTGTTTCTCAGACTTTTTGAAACATTTGAATTCCCTTCTCATGAAGGAACAGGATAGCAGTGAGTGTGTGACCAATCAGGGCAGTGATGGGCTTAGCCCTTCCTTCTGCTGAGATAAGATTTCCACTTTTGATCTGCATTTGTAAATTGGTATGGTGGACTGCTGATCTGTTCAGAATCCAACAATGAGAGGAGACACCAGGAAATGCGACACTCCTCTCACTCAGCTCAGTTTAGTAAAATTTACTCAAATGCTATTATGCTACTAGGACTGTGTCTGTTTGTGACTGAGGAAGGATGATAATAGCTTTGATTGGTTGTGTAATACAATTAGGACATGGTGAAACCACTCCCAATACATAGCCATTTCTGCCTCCTGGCCCTTCACACTAGTGTAGGGGTTTTATGGAGAACTGGAAATAGATAGGTAATGTCAGAGTGTTCAGATGCAGTGGGACAGAATAAAAAGCACGGGGCAGGTCAGTCTTCAATCTTCAGTTTTTGGGTACAGAGTCCATTGAGGGACAGCCATATATCCTCCATTCAACTGGTGCTGGAAAAGGGTGGCAACCTCTTTCTGACAGGAATCGGTACATGGCAGACTGGCACACACAGAGCCTGGAAACTACTTCTTTGGACCACAACTCCCAGAATCCCATAGTTCAGTCCAAATAAGTAACATTTTTAAGCTGTGAATACAACATGCCACTCAACATAGTAGGAACAGTTGTATCTATTAATTTTGGCCACTACCAATGAATGAAGAAGACACATTCAGTTTGTTTCTTGATAGAAATTGGCCAGGAAAGAACCTACAGTAGAACAATTTGCAAAGGAAGGAAAGCATAGTTGCCAGATCAACCCTGCATAAACAGAGGTCAGACTGTTTTTTATTTCCTGCAGAATATAAGTACAACCCTTAATATGTTTTTATTCTTCATGACCTCAGAAACGAAATGCCACTCTCTGCTGCCTAATATACATTCATTTTATTTACAAACAAAAACTTACCATCACATGGCCCTCCTCTACGAGTACATCATGTGAAAAATGTTCAGCAGTCTACATCTGACTGCTGAATATTTTTCCTCTCAAAGACTAGACTTATGTCTTATCTCCACCCTACATCTTCAAGCAAATGAATTTTACCTATGTGAATGAGGGCCCAGATCAGCTATCTATTTTGCCTGCTTGTCTTCTTTTTTCCCCTTCCCTCCATCCCAATTTTTCCTTGTATTACTATTAATGAATTAATCATCATCATCATCATCATCTTAGAGTCCAGCCCTTGTCAAGCAGGCAGAGTGGTGAATTGAACTCCCAACCTGTAGATTGTGAGGGAGTCAGTGATGCCAATCACTTCTATCACAGGAGCAAGCACCATGGATTGGATCCAGACATGCTTAGAGCAGACCCATGGAAATGCGGCAGGCTTAATTGAGTCGTGATTCATTTAAGTCCTGTGAATTTCAATATGTATGCTCTGACTAAATCTGAATTCAGACCATGGAAATAAGTTTGAGCTGTGAAACATCTGCAGTGTCTTAAAGCTATGTTACTGCCATGTCCTTTAGAGCAGCCATTCTCAACGGGGACATATGACCCTCTGGGAAACCCTGACACATTTTAAGGGGGCCACAGACAGGAAACCATTCTTCACACACCACCTTATAAGGTTTGTTAAGTGAATTATATAATCCTGATTCAGCCTATATTTCTTTCAAACTGTGTTTATGGCCAAAAAAAGTTGGGTGCTTTAGAGTCTCCATCAAAAGAAAAAACAGGGAGAATTTAAAACAAATATTTCACACTAGTAATCCTAGTTTATAGTATTTCCTTCCTTCCTTCCTTCCTTCCTTCCTTCCTTCCTTCCTTCCTTCCTTCCACTGTGGAATAATTGAACCAAAAATTAATAGAGGACTAAACTTGTGGATGGTGATTTCACTGGCATGCATCTCCTTACATCTCGAATTAATGTAAAAGTCAAAGTGGAAGGAGCTGGAAATAAAGAAATCAAAACCTGTGCAGCTCCATAATACAATGTATACTATTTTCCTAACATGTTTTTTCTTTCACCTTCTTATGTTAAAATATGAAAGACAAGAACAGGCAATGTCTAAACCTCATGCATACTTGCATAGAGGCATTATCACAGCCAGATAGGATAGCACTAGAAAAATATGCAGCCCTTGGAAATGGATTAAATGCACATATATTTTGTAATGAGTGACTGTAATGAAACTCAAATGAATTATAATAAAATATGGAGTTTTTAAAAAGGAAACTACCCAAAGCATAATGCTGCTGAGAAGACATTTAACAGTTTTACACTGCTTGCTATTGTCAAAGTAAATAACTCCCAAAGACAAACTTGCAAAATGACTTTAACACTAATGTGATGCAGAAAGTCAGTCATTTAATTTGTTAATTAGTATTATGCCAGAAACTATCTATTCAATATGAAGCAAATATGTTTACAATCTTAGCTGCCATCTGTTTAATAGATGGGAGAATACTTAGCTGCAGATTCTTAAAGAATGCTGTTAAAAATTTGTTCCACGGTTAGTGGAGCAGGATGATGGTGTAGGCCTATAGGTATAAAAGGTTTTGCAAGACTTTTAATTTTTGCCAAGCACAGTACCCCTTGTTATTCCAGGTTAGGGATTATAAATCCTAGTAACAGATGATTGTCAGTTTGATGTGAGAGATACATGGGGCAATTTTTGAAATGGTGAAGTGGAACACTTTGTCTTGAATTTTAGTCTATAATTTCAAGCCATTTTTTTTAGAGAGGTCTGAATTCCAATAACCAGACATTCTAGGAGTGGGGGAGCCTTCTAAAAAGAATCTGCAATTGGGCACTGCATGAGTATTTAAAATGAATTCTCCATTTATTTTTTATAACTTCTTATTTAAAAAAAGAATATTTATACATCCTTGTAGAATGTAATTGAAAAAAGCAGATGATAAACCTGTGTCTTATCTAAGCAGCTACTGTTATTATTATGAGTGGTTCATCTTATCTTCCTATTTAATTTATAAGTTTTGTTGTATTCCACAGTTAATATTTTTCAGATCCTATGTTTAGAATAATTTTTAAAGTATCTCCCACCTTCATGTGATTGTTATGATACAAATCAAGTTGTTCTGCTAGGCAATTTCTGTCTAGTACTTAATTCCAATTCTTAAAATACTTTTATTTTCTAACATTTGAAATCTGCTGTAATATGTTCACTTGAATTTTATTGAGGAGAAACAAACTATTCAGAGAGTATAAAGCTGTGAAAATGCATAGTGTACTGATACAATTGTCTGTAACAGACCTGTACATTCTTCAAATCAGTTGATCTATCTTGATGTGTGTTTGTGCAAAATCCCTCCAAACTGAGTGTCACCTGATTCTAGTATAAATGCAGCATGGGTGCAAATTAAACTGTTGAAATTATTGTGTTCTGAAATTAGAAATACTGTCATCACTATCTACCTAATAAAATTAATTTAAAACAAAATTGATTGAAGAGATCTTTACAGGTTTATGGGATGGGAGTGCAGGACAACAACAGGTGGGCTCATTCATTTTAGGGGCTGTTTATTTAGGGAATCACCACCTGATTATTCCCCCCCCCCCTTCTTCAATTGTTTGTGATTATGAAATTTGGGGCTCAGTTTACCAGTGAAGGGAATCAGTCTTTCCTATCTAATCCTAATCCTAGCCTGAATGAAGCTGTACTTCCTTAGGTCCCCATTTGTAGGTGTACAGCAGGGCAAAGGTGATTAGGTGGGAAATATTCTTTAGTGACATGTTAAAACCCTTGTTCTGCTAGCCAAGTAAGTGAATGTTTGGGTGATAGAATTGTACGAGAGCCTCCATGGGGGTAACCTAAATTGTTGTGTCGGCGCACTCGGTTTGAAAATGGTTTTCACTTTTTAATTTCATCTGTTTTGCCGTGTGGAACTGACCTCATGAGCTTTCCAATCCTTAGGGAAAATTCTGTTCTGAGCCAGCCATGTCTGTGTGTAAACAATGCCCCTTTGTGACATGACTGCTTCTCCCAAGTTTCATTTCTCTCTCTTCCTTCCTCAACCCAACCCCCCGCCTGTATACTTCAGATTTTGAGGCAGGGAGGAATGGGTGAGAATTTGCTCCTTAGCTTGATATAATAGGATTCAACTGCTCTCTAATGTTCCCAACAATGACGGAGGCTTAACCCCTTAAAATATTTGCCAAGGATATAAAGTGGCGGTGGGGGGGGGGGAAGAGAGACACAACTGCTGAGGTCAGGAACTCAACATCTGTGCTTTGGCTGCAAGGGGTGTTTGTATGTGCAAACCAATAAAAAAGGGGGGGATAGAATTAATTGTGTTTGTAAGATAACAAGGTTTAGTTACAGAGGCACCTGACTCCTTCAAACCTTCTGGATACAAACATAATAGTCCAGTAGTAGACATTACAGGATTAAATCCATTGTAACATTCTAAAAATCAATTCATCTGTTCCTAATAGTGTTTCAATAGTATCCTAGTAACCTCTCCTGTGAAACTTCATATGGTTCGTATTTGCAAACGCTATTTAAGAAAAAAAAGTCTTGCATTGAAGAAGAAGAAAAAGGGAAAGGAAAAAAAAAGGGAGGGGGACAGCTTGTGTTAAATCTCTTCACAGAGATTGAACTGCTGGAAGAGGAGCAGGCTCCAATGTGGGCAAGTGTATTTGCCAACATGCCATATGGGACCCATGGTTGGGACTTTTTTTTTCCTAGAATAATTAAATGTTGATGGCAGAGTTCAAATGGATCATTAAAATTCAAAAGTGTAAGAAACAGATTTTTTCTTATGTTGCTGAACGCTCCAGAGGGCTGAATAGCTAGCAGAAGTGAGGCAGGCTGCAACAGTGATCAGCGTGTGCTTGTGATAGTACTAATTTGATCATAATATAGTCATCTCTGAAGATTACAGCTATTCAATTAAATATTCTAATTAACCTGAAGTATTAGGCAAATGATACTAATTACAAATATTCTCCTGAGATTTGCAGCAATGAAAATCCCCCTTGCAACTGATACTTCTAGCCAATGTTTCGTAACACAATGTCCTATATCATAGGCTTTCAGAATATTAAAATGCAGTTAATTTGCCTAAACCTCATTTGTTTAATGGCATTAGCATTTTGTTTGAAATTGTAATAAACGTACATCCCGCTTTCAAGTAAAATTTAAAATGAGTGTACTCTTGGGGTAACTTAAGATTCCTGTTTACAGACCTAGCACTTTATCCAGTCAGCGGAACAGTTTGAGCTTAACTTTCAGCCATTAAACATATTGAAATTGTTTTAAAATGCTAATAATTTGTCTTTTCAAATAAGAAAAAAGGGATATTTTGCAGTAAAATTTCATTATCTTACCCATGTGACCAGTTTCCTACTGTGAGGACCCTAATGCTTGAACTTTCCCAGTAGTTTTTTTTCCCTTTCTTCTTTCTCTGTAGACTGTTTGTCTGTTTTTTTTCTCCTCAGGCTTTTGTTGATGGTTATTTTGTTGACTTTCGGGTTTTTTTAATCGTGTCTCAAAATAAAGCTGTCTCAACACTTTGTAATGTACATACCATGTTCCATTTACTACTTAACATTTTTACACCAGCCACCAAACTTTAAGAATAAGGTATTAACCCTCTATTGAGACTCAAGTTATTTGCAGCTCCTCAATGGCCTGTCATGTTCCTTTCATCTCACAGCATTGTGTTACCATCGATGAAGCTGGTGCATGAGGAAGTAACTAACACAGGCCTTGCACTGAAGGGGTAAACCGGAGGTTGGGCTGTGCTGATTCAGACTGTAGGGGGAGCTCAAACAACTGGATGGTCCTCCATGCAAGTATTCACAGCATAAGCACAATTCACATAGCTGGGAATGCTAGGAACCTCTTACCATAGATCTAGCTTCCAGCATGGAGGGAATTAGTTGTAGTATGAGCTCTCATCTCAAGCACTACAGTCCAGACTCTGGATTGCCAACTGAATGGAACAAAGCCTTAACTGACTCTGTGAATATGGTTGTGAATGTGTTGACCTCCCCAAGTCAAAAGGCTAAATCCAGCATGAGGCTGAGTGGAAATCCCCACTATGATGCTGTCTGTATTGTGCAAGTGTTTAGGAAAGTAGTAGTGCAGGCAGTTGTGAAACCTCTTTGACAACCAGTTGTACAACTGCATTGGATGCCACCTTGCAGTTACTTTGAAAATGTGCAGACACTCATGTGGCTGATCTTGTACTGCCAAAATGACATTGCAAGTGATGAGTTTTATCAGAACAAAAAGGCTGTTAATACAAACAACAACTCATCTTATTAAGCCAATAATGTGGTACAATGTTTGACATTTCTCCCTACAGCAAGATAAATGAACTTTAAAAAGAACGTAAGCAAAGAAACATAAAATCACAGAGTTGTGGAGTTGGGACCCACAAGGCCCATCTAGTCTAAACCCTGATCAATGCTACAAATCCATAGCTAAAGTAACACAGGAACACATCTCTCAATTCCTCATTTAACTGGGGGTGGGCAAAGCCTGCCTTTGCAGCATGGAAAGATCAAAGCTTCAACAATGCTCATATAGATTCCCACCCTTTCTGCCACCATACAAATGGAAAACACATTAGTTTGACTCAAAAGAATAATAATCTCAGAACTGCAGAGCTGGAAGGGGCCCTATGGATCATCAAGTCCAGCCTCTGTCAAGGAAGCACAGTGGGGAATCGAACTCCAAACCTCTGATACTTAAACCACTGAGCTATTCCAGCAGTCACTAAAGGAGACAGTTTTCAGAGCACTAAAATGGTATGAAATTTTCAGATCAGCCCTAGTATGAAACATAGGTTAATGAGAAGAAGGGGCAAAGTAGGCTTAGAAGAATGAAAGATAATCTTCCTTTAATATGGTATAGCCTAACTTTAAATGGGTAAAGGACACACTTGCAACAAGATCTGACATCAAGCGGTTAAGCTCTTTTATAGTTTGAAACATGACTTTGTTGTAATAGCAGATACAAGCTATGTTATTTCCTCCTCAAAGAGTTGGTTAGTTGGTTTTGTGGAACCATTAACTTTTCAGAAGGATGCCCATATATACCAGCAGTTAAAGAAGCCTTCCAAGTTGTGATCTGTTTCCACTCTGACTGGTTTTAAGAAGGGAGTAAAAACACATTTTTTAAGACTGGCATATGATGTCTAACCTTCCCTGCTGTGTTGTTTTTAACTGCATCCTTGTTGCTTTTAGTGATTTTAGTGTATTTGCTCGATTTTAACGGTTTGATGATGGGACCGGCTTATATGGCTTTATGTTTTAGGTGAAATGTGGTTTTATATGTTTTTATTCTTTTTAAAAGTTTTTAAGCCACTTTAGGTGCTATCTTTTAATGGAAAGGCAGGATATAAGCATAATAAATACTGTAAATAAATATATAATAAATTTAGGTGTGCAAGGTGTAGGTTGCAATCATGCAGGTGAACCGCTGCCTTCTCCTCCAATACGTTGTGCTGTGAAATGTGTAGTCTGTATATGAGCAACTGTTTATGTGTAGATTTTCTACTACAAGATTTGGTCCCATGACTATGCAAGAGTCTTCACTGTGTGTACCATCTACCTATGACCAGTTGACGCCTTCTCTTTTCACATAGGTTTGCTTAATATGCAGATCTCTGGGAGGGACAGCACTTTGATATTGGGAGCGGAGGAAGGGTGGACTTACACCCATTCACATATTTGTGGTATGCATGCTCCAGGAAGAAGGGAGGTAATCGAAATCTTGCACTAGCATTTGTGAATACACAGTAGTACCAGATTTCAAAGCATGTACCAAAATGGAGGCATATGTTGGCTTCAGTTCAAGTTCATTTTCTGTCCAATCTGTAAATCATTGGGCATTTTGGCAAGCAAAAAAAGAACTCATGTTTGTTTCTAATATGGCAGGCAAATAAAACATAATCCCTCCAATACTGGATGGGAAGAGCTGGAAATTTTTCATTTCATTTTGAAGAATTAACAGAATGTTAGTATTTTTCTTCCTTTCAGAGATTGGAAAAATGTAAGGTTTGTTGTTGTTGGTTAGTTTTTGTTTGTTGGTTTTTTGGTTTTTTTAAACCAAATACTAGAGAAAACTGAACAGGTGCAAACATAGAAGCCACCATATTGTTCCATAAGAATTAAACAAAATCCAAAACCCACAGATAATAACTTTATCAGGCTCAAATATAATTCTATGTTTCTCCTCCTTGCTTCCTGATCTCCACCTCCCTTTTAATTGCCTATTATTACAAAGAGTTCTTAAGAACCGAAAAGTTCATACACTATAGTGGAAATACAGCTGGTCTTAATAAAGGTGTGGGCTCCCTGTTTGCTGTTTCTAGAACATTTCTTCCCTAAATTTAACAAAATAAAAGTTTGCCCATCACTCCTCCCTAGAGAAAGAACAAACTAAAATGGAGGCAGTAGCATATTCTCTAGTGCTACATAGAACATATACACAAAGACTTGTGAGAACATTTATATAAAGCCAACAAAGATATGTCATGATGTACCTACAGAAGGAGTAACATGATACAAACTGTATTTATGCAGAGTTAGTGTAATGCAATGATCTATGGGAATGTTCTCTCACAGGGGAGTGCATCTAGTGGAGTGATTTACTTTTGTGAAGGAAATGAATACCCTGATGTAATAAAATTGTCATGTACCACATTGATCTCCTTGCTACACAGGAAGTGAGGAGGAACTTAAATTTATATAAAATGAATATAATGGAATAATAAACAGAGAGGGAGTAGATATTACAAAGTGATGTACACCATTTACAAGGGAAATAAATAGAATGGAGTGATCCACTTTTATAAGGGAAGGACATTTAGAGGAGTGATATTCACATTTATAGGAGGAAAGAGCCTCATGGACTCTGTTTTTTTTAGAGAAATGAAAGCACAACCACAATGAAATCTGACTTAACAACTGTTTTTTTGTTGGTTGTTGTAAACGCTTTATCAAAGATGAATGCTGTTATCCGAAGAGTGAGGAGTAAAGACAGAGTGAAGGATGAGAAAGTATTTTCCAGTTCCAAAAGGAAAAAGCTGACTATTTCAAATGAAAATTAACATAGCTAAGAAACAGGGGCTCTACTACTTTGAAGTACAAGGGGCAGGGGGAGGAAAAGTTCCCTTAACGAGGAAATCTTTATGCAGCAATTCCTTAAACTTTTCCTGTCACTCAGGATGGAAATTTATCACAATGACAATTTCAAATTGCCTAAAAACAGCATTCCATGTTAAGCATGGACAAATCTATCCGTTTCCATTTCTTAAAGCTTCCTTCTTTAAATCAAATGAATGAAGAAAATGGTGAGGTCTGAAAAATTTCAGATGAAAACGAGAAACTTTTATGAGTGATGCATTCAAAGTGTTTTAATTGAATGAGCTGATTTGTAAGCCTCATTTTTCTCCCATATTCCTTTTTTTATCTTCCTTCCTTCCTTCCTTCGAGTTCTCAAGTTCTTCCCCTCAAATGTACAAAGAGATCTATGAATTATAACAAGTTCTTATGCAAAAATAAATTTCATAAAATTCTTCCTTGTCCCTATCCACATAATTGTATTCATGCTCTCTCCTTGTGAGTTTCTGTGTTGAGATCACAGCAGGTGGCATTTTCATATCCATTCATTCCTTGAAGAGGAAGACTTATTGGGTTCACCATGTCAATTTTGGGTTCATTATGATGAACTGCTATTTAATACAGCAGAAAACTTGGAACAATGATATTTTACTGTTTTCATGCAAGGAAACAATCCTATAGGGTTGCTTTACCAGTTTCTGTGCTAGAAAACAATTAAACAGTAGATCTCAATTGCATTTTTGCCGGTCCTGCAATCCGTGATGCTATGGTTTCTTTTCCATCTATTTTCCTCCTAATTCCCCTTTCCATAATTACAGCTCTCTCTTTTACTCTCTCTGATGCCACTCCAGTGGCCAGCAGGGGTTACAGTCATAACTTTGCATTCTAAACAGGCAATGTTATGCCAACTGGGGCAGCCAAATTGTTGCTTCTGATGATATCTGGCAGGGAGCTCCCACTCTCAGTGGTCACAAAATCAGCACCAGCATAACTATTTTTGTTGAAGGGGAAACAGAGAATTCAGAGAGCACTTTTAACCCAGCTGTTACGAATTATTGTACTGACCCATTATACTTCAGCTTGGTAATCCCTTCTGTGGCAAGACATCCAAAGGCTTTCACCAGGAGAATGAATTCTCTTCTTGAGGTATATTCTGACACATTCAACTTTAAGATGTACAAATATAATGAAAGATCACTTTCTGGAGATAGCCCGATCCTGGGCAGTAATGCAGAATCCGAAAAACTTACTTTTTCAGACCACAGCTCTCAGCCAGTCATAGAGCTAGATTTACATAAAAACTAAGTAAGGTACTGCTTGGAGCCTCAGATTATGAGGGTGCCACTAAATACTTTTCCCTCCCTAATTCCGGATTTTGGAAAGGGTTTACAAATAAGTAGCTCATATTTATCTGATTTTTTTTTCCTGTGTTCAAAGTTTTTCATACACATCTTATCAGTGATCTACATTCACCTCATAAGGTAGCCTTATATTAGCAATTCACAAGCATCTTGTCAAGGAAACTAGCTAAATGCAACATATCCAAGTTCCAGGCATTTTCCAGGAATACAAGGCATGTGATAGATGGAGTTAGAGTCAGTAATAAGAAAAATCCAGAATGTCAAATTTAAGTGGAGACAACACCCACTCTGTTGTGGTTTCCCTTAATAAAAATCATGAAAGCAAACCTGCTAATTTTAAACAACACACAAACACATTGATTTGTGCATTATCTAACCATCAAGTCTGTATATTCTCAAAGAAGAAAGATTACTAGATGCTGTCTATCGTGCTTTTTGTGTAGGTTCTTAGCACTATAGCACCTACAATGTAGAACCATCTATTAGTTTCAGAGAAACAATTCTGCTCTGAATAGAATCAGTATGAAAGCAGGCAAGTGTGAAAAGCTGCAAAGTAACTATTTTGTTACATGTTTTTATGACATAATTATATTGATCTGAAAGACATTCATCCAGAACCACAACCTATTATACCCTACGAAATAACGAAAGCCTGTATAATCTTTTCAATCACTTGATATTCATGGTCTTATTCAAAGGTCTCTGAATATGTCATGTGTGTAATACCAATGCAAAATTTGGCACCATAGTCACTACCAGCAATATGTTTCAATAAGGTAATTTTCTTGCTGCCGAGGAAGATCAGCGGGGTGCAATCCTGAACAAAAACAGAGTATGACATCTTATTCAAGCATACATCTGGAGGACAAAACTATACTTTATTAAAGGAAAATGGGATTTCAGGATTGTTTTGACAAGCAGTAAAAATGCTCACCTCACTTTACATACAGTATGGAGTTTAAATTTAAAGCCATAGTCAGTAAAGGGCTGGAAGATTAATCTGAGGCCTTTTTCTATCCAATTATGTAAACTGTAAAAAGAGGCTAATGATATTTTCTATAAGACATACTGAAATTTGTCATAATTATAAATATTTTACACAGGTACATGCACACACACATACTTTAAAAAGATGTGATAGTGTTCTGTCTTTTCAAATATACATGGATTTGATTTTTATATGGCAGCAAATTAGGCTCACTTAGCATTATTAGCTTTATGTAGCTAAACTGTATTTTCAAATGCTTATTGCCTTCACTTACTGCATCCACCTGCCTACTATGTTGGAATATCAGCTGCAAGTGATACATTTTTAAAATTCAGGGTTATTAGTTATTTATTTCAAAAAAGATAGTCTTCCCAAAGTAGCATACAATATAAACTACACAACCTAACAGAGTCATAAAATCACAAATGACTTTAAAGCATTGTTGAGACTAATTAAGCCAAGTAAACAGTTAAAACAAACAAAATCCAAAACTTAATAAATGTACTATCTATAATGAAAAAAGTTAAAACTATAAAAGAAGAGTATGTCTGTCTATATGAGCATGAAATCCAAATACCTCAAATTTGGTGTGCATACTAAGGGACTTTTAGGGGTTTTAAATCACATTAATTAATTTTAATTGTCTTACAAGGCCCAAAAATCATAAATCACATAAAATACAGAAAGCTAGAACACTTAGGTCTAATAATGAAAAATAAAATGTTCAGATTATTACAGTTGCTCGAAGTAAAAGAAAAGAAAAAAAATTGCAGGAAGAAGAGTGTAATGAATGAATAATCTGTGAGATGGGTTTAGGATGCACCAGAACATTATTGTTTCAGTATGCCACATCTGAAGTCAAAAAGCTATAATGGCATTCATATTCTTGTGGGAGGTGAAAAAATGATGAATTAATTTAAACGTGTTTGATGCTTGCATTACCATCTTCAGTCACTAGGTGAAAGACTTTCCTAACCAATGCATAGCTTTTCAGGTGTTGCAATTTGAAGCCAGAGCAAAGTAATTTGAAGAAAAGGGTTGTAGCCTTGCCCTCTGCCTGTACTCTGGGAGAGTCTCCTCCTCCAAGGAATGGAAGGAGCAGATCCCCTCCTGAGCAGGCTGTAGGTGTACTCTATGACAGTGTGCTTCTCCAGGTTTTCTATCAAATGTACCTGTACTGACATGGAAGAGAACAATGCACTATTTTACTTGGAGGTTTTGGTGCATCAAACAAAGGACTATGAAAAACTAAAGGAAGTAGAGAAATTTAATAAATAAGTAAAACCTCCTGGATAAAAAATAAAATAAAAAAATATTTATTTAAAATAACAGATAGAATCATCTTAATACATGTGCAGTTGTGTGCATTTATGTATTTATTTAAAATATTTTGATATCCCTTTTTGAGGCAAAATGTAATTTAACTATTATAAAACATTTTTAATGATAGACATTGGCCACACTTAAAACGTTAGGCAGTCCTTCAAAGACTTTGGAACTAAATTATAGAAGACTTTATATCTGTGAAGATTCTCAGCCATCCAGGTGAGGTTATCTGGAAGCTGAGTCATGGCAACTGGACTTCTTTCTTGTTAGGTTGAAACGTTTCACTACTCATCCAAGTAGCTTCTTCAGTCTGCCTATGAAGACTGCCTATGAAGAATGACAGGCTAGCACACTTTCCCCATTCCTCATATAGAGGTATATAGGTATCAAGGTAGACAATGATCACAGGGCAGCATCCTTCACTGCAGCTGGAGTCAGGAGATTAGTTTAGGAGAAACAATACTAGAAGTCTGGCACTCATTGCTCTCTCCTTCAACATCCTGCCATCACCAGCCCCTTCTGAGGTGACTGCCCCACTTTCTTTAATGCTAGGACTTGGCGTAATATAACTGTCTTGCTTTGAGATGGCCTTCAGACACTTCCAAATTTCCCATGTTTTTAGTGTCTAAATTACTCTGCTTTTATTTGTGTACTTTGCTTGCATTTTTAAACACAGTGTTTCCATTTTCATACAATTTTATATTGTGATGATTTATGTTCATGTAGCAAAAAGAGTTCACTCAGCTTGAGCAACATGAAATGAAGTCTTCCTTAAAAGCATGAATGCTGTTCAACTTTATACTTCATGCTTTCTACCCTAGAGTTTGTTCTTCATTTTGTAAATGAAAAAGAGATTGGTGTTTTTGCTCTTTGAGTCTCTAAAATGATTTGTTAGGAGGCTGCAGCTGCAGTTTGAGAATACCAAAACACAGCTTGAAAACAGTCAGTGCCACTAAATGCTTTGTGAAAGTGGAAAGAGGTGTTGGGCTAAGCATATTATAACCGGCACTGCTGCATACATAGGAGTGGGAGATCCTAGCCTAATCTGTCCAAATAATAACACCATTAAGAAACTATTAAGGTAATTTTAACCAACCTAAAACCTTGCAGCAATTCAGCTGCTTTACCTCCATCATCTCCTTTCAACAGCTGAAAAAGAGATGGTTGGCTTTGATTAATCTTCCCCAAAATCGACCCTATATGCTTCGCCGTGGATGTTTCTGCCTGCTCAAAATGGCTCATCTTCACAATAAGGAGATGTCATCAGCAAACTGAAGGCTTGACAGGAGAAATGGAAGAGGGACATGCAAGAAGATGTTACATTGATGGATCCTTCAACATAACGGGGTTTGTTGATGTGAGTGATAGTGGACTGAGAACCATTTGTAAACTGATTTCCTTTTATTTCTGCTATCTTTATTTGAAAAGTCATGCTATCCCCTGCCTTTTAAAATCTACAGTGTCTTTTCAGCTTTAAACATTCTGTATTCCCTATACAGTATTCTTATAGTGTAAAGTGATTTATAAACATCATAGGCTGCTCGGAAATCAGAGGACGAGAGAAATGTTATCCCTTAGAGCTGTGCAAACAGTTTGTAATCTTTCTTTTAGTAGCCATCTTGGAACAGAAAGGCCCAGCTCAGTTATCCCCTGATGTCTTTAATGAACAATCCTTTAAAACCCACTGTGACTTGCAGGAAAGAAACAACATCACTCAAATGCTGCAAATGAGGTTGCGGAGAGCAGTATTGTGCCAGTCTCTATATATGCGAAACAATGAGTGTTCCCCCCAAAACAAACTTTTTTCTACCAGTGTTAACAAGACAGTCTTAAGGATGGCATGCAATGTTAGCTGTCTGCTAAAGTCATTAGTGGACAATTTTTGAAGTGTGTGTGGGTGCGCGCACACAGATACCAAAACAGAGACCAGAAAGGCATTTTAGATTTATGCATCTGGCAACATCACCACACTTCCGATTTCTTTGTGTGCCACCAGTGCCAGATAAAAAGTTTCTCTCACCGACTGAAAAATCTTAGTGATTTAAACTTTTCTTCAAGACTTCCATGCTGGTGTGTGTCAGCAGAACCTGTACCTTTGGCCCTTTTCTTTACTCTACCTAGGACACCTGACTTATTTTAAAGAGGCACAATAATCCGTCTTATCTTGAGTTCTGTCCTATATATTTATTGAGCTACTTATGTGGATATTTATTTATCACATGCATACTCTCTTCTCCCCAATGATCTCAAAGTTCTGTGCACATGGTTCTCCTCTTCTCCACTTTATATTCACAACAATCCTGTGAGATAGGTCATGCAGTGAATTTCATGGCCCATGGAAATATCAACCTCAATTGGTCAAATTCCTGTTTAACAACTATTACTGTGCACTGGCTTTTGAAATCTTCTCTGAAAAATAATAATCTTAGAACTGCAATTTTGGAAGGGACCCTATGAATCATCAAGTCCAGCCTCTGTTGAGAAGACACAGCGGGGAATTGAACTCCTAACCTCTGGCTCCTCAGCCAAAGACCTAAACCACTGAGCTATGCAACAGTCACAGTCTTTTGTGAAATGTTCCAGCTTTTTTGTCTTCAAGTCCCTGCTGTAGAGGATGAAGCTTATCAAGACCAGCAACAATAAATGGCAGAACAAAGCGACAACATTTGTGCTTTGTTGTTTAGTGAGCAAGGATGAACCAGGTTATGATTTACATTCTTGGTTTAAGATGGAAGCAATAATCTGAAATACATTGTTATTTCTCTCTTAAACATTTACAATTTAGGACAAGGCTATCCCCAACACCCCCAAATACACTTGGCCTCTTTTATGCCTAATGTTTTGTTTGTTTGTTTGTTTGTTTTGGTCCTCTGGTGCTGTCATTTAATTGCACAAAAGCACACATTTGAATCCCACTGATTTCAATGTGATTTTTCCTTTAAATAGGACAAGCTTAGCTTGTAAACCACTTTGCAAATGATTCCTGTTCATATCATAAGCAGCAGCTCCCTATAATTAATATACAGGTTTACATGTATACAGACTCCTTGGAATGACAAATAAGACTAATCCCAATAGGTGGCAACAACTAGAGATCTGAAATCAGAATCTCTCTATTGTACATTCACATATGGAAAATCAACTGCAAATGAAAGCAAACCTGTGTGGTCCAAGCTGCCTGTACACTACTTTATGTAGAAACTTCATAGCTCTTGACATATTGACTACAGCCCTACAAAGGCTGCATTATAGGCTTCTAGCAACCTGGAGATCTGAGAGCCTTTCATTTTACAACTGTGCAGAAGATCACATTCCACCGGAAATTATATTGATAGTTCTAAATAACTGAAAAGGGTAGAGGTCCTTTTATTTATACTTGGTTTTACTTCTTGTTCACTTATATTTTATTTCATACATGAGTTCAAGCTATGTTTATTTCCAGATGTAGGAAAAAATCCTGTAAATATTTTTTTCATGGTAGACCATGTGATGCTCTGGTCTCCCTAAGGAGCGCTTAGCATTCGGTCAGAGAGTTCGACAGGCCACTTACCTACTATCTTTGCGCTAAGGCAAGTCCTAAGACCTCAGCAGTGCGTAGTGTAAGCCCCTTGAACAAGTCTGACCTTAAAAGAACACTTTACTTTTACCCAGTATTTTTCAAGTACAGACACATGGGCTTTGTGATTCCTTAGAACTCACAACAGCTCAGTTAGGTAGGACTCTTAAAGATAGCTAGTTTGTGGCGCTCTCCACTCCCTGGATTTAGCCAGACCCTGCTGTTCAAGAGACCAGTCATTTTGTAAGAATTTTTATAATTAATTTTTATTAGAAAAATAGAGTTTCATAGAATCAGTTTATATTGTACAAGCTTTAGCATAAACAACATATTCAAAGATTATTACAGTTAAGTAAAATAACTATTTCCCATTAAAATAATAAACACTACTAAGGTGGGCTACAGTGGGCTAGCCCCACCTCCTTCTTTCTCTTTACTTACATCCTCTCTCAATCAAGTTCCTTTCTCTCCCATCATCATGGAATCGAATACCAGAACAAGACTGGATCTCCTTCTCTCTCACATAACCCATCGTCCATTTTTCTACACTTTCTAACTCCTCCCTTCTTCTTGACAATTCTGGCTGTTAACCAATTAGCCTCAAGGGGCTGTAACACCTTCCTCCTCCCTTAATTCCCATGAAAGTCCAGGTGTTTTATCTCTTCTGCAATTAGCTTGGAATGTTGAGTCTTCCACGGGCCCCTTGGTTCGACCTTCAGCTCTATCTCGAACCATGCTGTAACGGTCTTCAGAAAAACATTCTCAAAGCACTTAGAAAAACACATTCCAATGTCTCTCAAATCATCTTCACACAGAACCTGTCTGACTCCATCTTACATTTCTCTGACTACATATCCCATACTGCTTCAACTCCATGACAGACCACTCTGCATTTCTTTCTACATATTGTTTTTAAAATTATTTTTCTATAAACCTCTGTATTTCTTTCTATATAGTCTCTTCTTATATTGTGTTTTCCTAAAAGTGTTCTCTTCTGATATGTATCTGTGCTGTATTTTGTGTATGTGTGGTGTCTCTCTCCCCCCCCCCAATTTTTCCACAGAGTGATGTTTCTGGGGCATCATAATTCAACACATGATATATATATCCCCTTGCAGCCATTCCAGCAGCCATAGGTGAAGTGAAAGACTTCCATCATCGTTGATAGGTAGAATTTGTTATCTAAACTTTTCCTTCCTTCCCCCTACTTTCCTAGCTTAGCTAGCTTATGAAGGGTTTAACTATGATAGTTTTTTGTCTGTGTGACTGTATATAAATGCCTGTATTGCTCTTTTATAGGCTTTGGTTGGCTAGGTAAGAATTAGTGAACTAAGGCCTGTCTTTCCTGCCTCCACCATGACTGTAGCCGTGAACTCTACTTGAAGCACATTACACTGGTGAGAAGAAGTGAATTCTTGGAGGAAATTAGTTAATTACTTGGTAATGGGTGGAGTTAGCAGACAGCAGATCTACTGTCATACAGTCCCTGTGAGCTCATGAATATGAGTTTATGATCAAAGTGAGCCAACAAGCTTTTTGTGTGGCAATTGGAGGAGGTGGTTGAGGGGGAGGCCAGGAAGGTGTTTATCCACCTTCATTGGGTGAAAAGACATGGATAGTGAGGAAGCAGCTGCAGCAACATCTCTGCCATGTTCTTATTATTGCCTGAGTACATTGAAAGCTGGACCTGCAATAAGTGCAAGTTTCTTGGGTTCTACCTATACATGTCCTGATTCATTAGTGTTTCTGAACAAAGCAGAAAAAGACTTCCCTGAAAGAGCAACAGAGAGATGATGCCTCTAGGATGGTGTAGGAGGAAAGCATTAAGAAGAATGTGGCAGAAAGGAGCAGGACTACCACGTTGCTCATGGTTTTCTAGGAACCACACAGTTGATAACAAGCCCTCTCCTTGCTCAGAGATTCTGGGGCACTGGAATAAGCAATTGCTGGTTTCAGAGAGCAAGGATGTGATTATGGAGGAACCTGTGGATGGAAAGTTCTGCCATTTCCCAGAGGATAAGATGTGTGGTGGAAGCATGTGGCTCAATGCTGAGGGCTGTGGATCTGAAAGGATGTCCCAGGATGCATTTTGCCTCTGTGTTGCAAAGATTCAGGACATAACATTCATGGCCAAGGAAGAGATAAAAGAACACTGGCAGTGAAGAATTGGCTGCACAGATGGTGCCACTGGGAAGATTTGGCTTTTTTGACAATGGTGTACACTAGACATGGGGATGAATAAAAAAACACGGATCGTGATATTCATAAAAAAATGCTGATTCATTAAATATTCATCCCTTCATATTCGTCAGTTCCAGAGACCCCGACGAATACGAAGGGATGAATATTGCCCCATTTTTATTTGTCCCCCATGGGAAGAGAGGGGGACAAGGCTAGCCTTCCCTCTCTTCCTATGGCCTTCCCATTCTGCCTATGGGCCCGCCAATCAGCTGATTGGTGGGCCAATAGGCAGCCAGCCAGCCCCACAGCCACCCCCCACAGCCTATCCCCCACCCCCTTCCTCTCCCTACCTTAGCCACTGCCACCATCCAGCACCACCATCATCCATTGCCACCCGCTGTGGTGGCCTCCGCAGCCACGGTGTGCAGTAAGGGACACTGGCTGCCCTTTGCAGCGGGGGAGCAGCAGTGTGGCAGCAGTGGTGGGGGCAGTGGGAGGGCGGTGGCGGCGGGGGGCCAGCAGCGGCTGGGGGGGTCAGGTTTTTTTTTAAAGATAGCCTCTGGCTGTCTAACCCCCCCACGAACCGACACATAAATTCGTGCTTCATTGGATCATGGGGGGAGCTTCATGATTTGTCAGCTTTAACGGATCACGAAGCAGGATGAATCGCCAAAATGGTGATTCGTCCCCATCTCTTGTGTACAGTTCCATAAAGAAGAAATCCTAGAATGTGATGGGTTGGACCTCACAGGAGTTAGGAAGAATGAATTTGCTAGGAGTCTTGGCAGAGATTAAACTGAAGCATTGTGTGCGAGGAACAAAGAAATGTGAAACACTGGAAATGGGGGTGGTAGTAGAGGAAATAGCCAATGGATGAGAAAAGACAGATGGGAATGATTTCAGATACCTATATACCAGTGCACAAAGGATGGGAAGCAAACAAGATGAGCTTGAATTCTTAACACAGGAAGGCAAATATGATTTCATAGGCATTATTGAAACATGGTGAGATGACTGGAATGTAGTGGTTGTAGGATATAACTTTATTAAAAAAGGAATTGGCTAAACAGGAAGAGAGGAGTAGTAGTGTTATGTAAAGGATGTGTCAAGATATTCATTAGTTGAAGTTCAGGATAATCTGAAAAGCATTTGGGGGAAAGACTACTCTGACATCTGTTTGATGTCTGCCAAGAATTCAGGTACAATATATACCTCACTTGTCTTGGTGACAATTTCATCTTCCAAAAGTTGGAAGAATTCACATAGGGTTCAGCTACCCTGCATGTAGTCTTCATCAGCATGGAAGAACTAGTTAGGAAGATTAAAATAGTGGGAACTGTCGGTGGAAATTAAAACACCCTCTGAGGATTTGTTATACCAAGGAAAGGGAAAGCTGTGAGTCATTGACAAGGTGGAAATTGTGAAAACTTTGCATAGACATGAACATAACCTTTTGAGATTTGTTACACCAAGGAAAGAGAAAGCTGTGAGTAGCATGGCTCACTCTCTTTACTTTAAGAAGGAAGGTTTCAATATGCTTAAGGAAATACTAGATGAGATCCCATGGTCAGAAAGACAACTGAGTTCCTGATGGATGGGAGTTTCTTAAAGATGAGATACTGAAGGCACAGTCACAAACAATCCCTACCAGAAAGAAAAATGTGAAGCATCTAAAGAAATCAGGGTGTATGCTGAAAGAGCTGTGAGATAAGCTGAGATTTAAAAGGGCCATATATAGAAAACTGAAGGGTGGGCAAATCACCAAGGAAAAGTACAAACTGGTAGCAAATATTTGTAGGGAGATGGTCAGAAGGGCTAACTCTCAGAATGAGCTCTTACTTGCAAGAGAATCTAAAAATAACAAATAAAGCATTTTCAGCTTTATGCTTGGAAGAAGAGAAAGAATTAAGCTAGGAAGCAATAGCTCTGCTGCAGAAATCTTACTCAGTGACAGAGAGAAGGTGGAAATGCATGACACATATTAAGCATGTGGAGGAGAAAACCTACTTTTAAAAAAGCTGGTGGGGCCAAACATTCTCTTTGAAGATAAGCAATACTGGTATTTTTAATTTGTATGAGGTATTTTAAATTGGGGGACATTGCAGTGGTCCCCAACCTTGGGCCTCCAGATGTTCTTGGACTACAACTCCCAGAAGCCTTCACCATCACCTCTGCTGGCCGGGATTTCTGGGAATTGAAGTCCAAGAACATCTGGACGCCCAAGGTTGGGGACCACTGATTTAAGGTGTCTTGTTTCTGCATGGGATAGAGGTATAACAGTTTTACTTTAAAAAAATCATTGCTTGAAAACCCTTTGCCCAAACACCCCCAAATTTGGCAAAGAGCAAGAGCTCAGTTTCAAAGTTAACATTTTGTGTTTGTTTGTTTGGGCTGCCCCCATTTTTACGATTGCCCTGTAGAATGTTGATTTGCTCTGCTGAACAACAACATAATCAATGGGAGCAAAATATAAATGGGGGAGGATGAGGCTGTCAAACAGATCTCTCTAGAGAAGCTATTCCACAGGCAGGGTTCTACTAGGAAAGCTATTTCATTGGTAGCCATCCATAACATTGTTGTTGCTACTGACATGCAGAGAAGACCGTCCATAAATAACCTTAATATTTATTTGTTTATTTAGGACATTTCTATTCCATCCTGTATCCTGAGAGAAATAAAAACAATATAAAACAATACTTTAAAACCATTAATACATTAAAAACTGCATACATTTTGGCCACTTATGTTGAGATCAGTAACAGAAAATCATCTAGAACAAAATAATAACCAGTTGGCCTGTTAGGCAGGAATGTATGGCAGCAAGCTGCCTTTCAGGTAGATTGGTCCGACTCCTGAGTTATTTGGGCTTTAAAGTAACTCAGCACCAACACTCTGGATCAGGCACAGAAACTGACTATTAATCCGTGCAGTTGATGCAGTACTAGGGTGATGTGTTTGTAATAATCCGTTTCAATGAAAAGATTCCCAAGCAGTTATATCAGTTTGTTGTAGAAAAAAATAAAAGAAGAATCAAGCAACATTCTAGCATATAAATCTGTGGCTTATATATTGCATTCTACAGTATGCCTCTGAAGCAGCAGATCATGTCTATCAAAACTCAAGACAAATTACAATATTAATCTTAAAGATCTCACAAGGTTCCTTGTGTCAAACAGAACAGTCTTGTGCTAACTGCAAGTTCTCTATCTTCGGAGGTACTCCCACATATAACACAATGGAATAATCCATGTTGAGGGTTACCAGTGTGTGGATAACAGTTACTTGTTTATCTCTGTCCAGGCAGGGGTGTGGCTGGCATGTTGGCCAAAGCTGATAACAGGCATTCCATGACACTGGGATGTCAAATAGCAAGGCTGGACTTATGTGACAGCCCAGACAACATAACTCATCCTTCCATCGGGGTGAAGTACTTACTGCCTACAGCAGGATAAACACACACACAGATTCCATTAAAAAGAGAGAGACAATATATTGGAGATCAAATATACTGAAGAATATATTACAGGTATTTGGTTCAAAAGGTATTAAACAAAAATGTGTGCTATTTGAGGACAATACTGCTAAATTTAATTTACTTATTTCACTTAATTTACTTAATTTAGTTAAAAAGCAATTGCCAAAATTTCAATATGGTCTCCCATTTCCACCACATATGAAACATATACCTGTTTTTTGGTACTCTCTCCAGCACATATTAGAATAATTGGCATTTATTTGACTTAATTTCACTGGGGTTAAGTACTATCTCCAAACTAGCTCGTAAACATTTACTTTTATTGACATAGGTTTCAGTATTCTAATATTCTATATATTTTTCCAAACAACATTTCTTCCCCTAAATCATATTCTCATAATGTTTTAAGTAAGCCCTCTTGATTCAATAATATTCTGTAAATTTTACTTACCATCCCTTTTATTACCTCACCTTCACCAACACTTTCTTTTGTATTATAACCTCTTCAAATTTTGTGTTCCTTACATTTACCATTTCTTTTTAACCAATCCTTTGTCCGTTGCTCTAATTAAATAATATTATACCAAGATACTTTATCCATTCTTATCACTTATTTTATTTGCTCTTTATTCCACATTTTTTTTTCCTAACCAGTACTTATCCTAATAAGTATTATGTTTGTTTCTTAATCAATTCTTAATCCATCCTTACAAATTTTTCTGGGATATCTCCAACTCTTGTACCAGATGTAACGGCGATACTGGTGGAATACATTTTTTTTTGTATCTGTTTCAGATTAAAAACATATTTTTAAGGAAGAGATTGTCTATATTTTACTTTATTTTTTATTATTGCATACAAAAAGAATATTTACAGGGTTCAAATGTAGGAAATCCCAACCCCTCCAGCTATTTGAGATTTATACAATCTCTTCATATTGATATGTGACTTTTTGTCTCTATTACAAAACTTATTAATTATATTAACTTCTCCCTTATAAATAACATCATAAATAGCATGTTTATCTTAGGTAAGATCTTCATTTTGCATACAATGTTTCTGCCAAACCATGACAGTTCTATTTTCCTTAAATTATGGAAGTTCTTTATATATATATATATATATATATATATATATATATATATATATATATATATATATCTTGCTTCAATATTCTAAAATTATCCTCTTTCCATCTATCTAATTTAACTGGAATAATTATACATGAATACTTAATAGATTTTTGAATATTAATATATATTTCTTCCTTATTTTTTCTTTTTCTTCTTTATTATAGTTAAACACCAAAATCCCTGACTTATGCCAATTCATCTGTAATTCTATCTCCCCAAATCCCTTTAAATGTAGTTTTACTCTCTTCATAAGCTTTATCAGGTTTTATTGTTAATAAAGTATGATCAACAATAATCTAATTTTAACTCTGTCTTTAGTACCAATATATAAAATTTATTTATTTTTTCTAATAACATTTGCTAATATTTCTATAACTTGAAAGAGGAGTTCCTTACGCAGTGCCTAGGTATATTTGTTCTGTTATCCCATCATTTATTAACACTTCTGTGGTATTCTCTGAATATAATTGATCTATTATTCCCTTAAAACATCCCCCAAAGCCTAATACCTTAATTATCATTTTTAATGTTGGCCATTCTATGCAATCAAATACCTTAAAAATATCCAGTGAAATTATACCTGCCTTTATCTTTTGTTTTGTTATTTCATTTATGGCATTTAACAGTTTTCTAGTCAAATTTGTCTTCCTGACAAAACTATTTTGACCTTTTAAAATATATTTAGTATTAACATCACTCATTCTCTTTCCCAATATTGGTGTAAATATCTTAGCATCCTTATTTATTAAAGAAATAGGTCTATAAGCTCCAGGATCAGTAGGGTCCTTATTCATTTTTTGAATTAGTATAATTATCAACTGCATCAGTGGAACCAGTTACCTTGGGAGTTGGTGAGTGCGCCAACACTGGAGGCATTCAAGAAAAACTTAGATAATCACCTGACAAATATGCTTTGATTGTATTCCTGCATTGAGCAGGGGGTTGGACTTGATGGCCTTGTAGGCCCCTTCCAACTTCACTTTTCTATGCTTCTATGATTCTAAAGATAATGAAATCTTTCCAGCCTCCATTATTTTATCAAAAAGTCATTTTTCCCCCAACATTCTTGTAAAACTTTTATAATACTTTGGTCCTAACTTTTCTATTCCTGGAGTCTTTCTTACTTCTAATTTATTAATTATTATCTCTATCTCTTCTTCTTTTATTGGCTGTTCCATTAAATTTTTATCCATTTCTTGAAGTTTATTCCCCACATTTTTTTCAATAGATTCCTTAATTCTTCCCCATAGTATATAATTTTTGATAAAAACATTGGAAGACCTCCAATTTATCTTTCATTATATTACATATTTTTCCCTGTATCATTTTCAACTGCTCCAATAAGGCTCTTAGTTTTTTTAAACTTGCATGGCTCTGGCCAACATTCTTAAATCTCTATTAATATATTCAAAATATTCTTTTTCAGACATATTAAATTTCTCTGTACTTTTTTTGTCTGTATTTTCTTTAACTCTTCCCTTTTTACCAGTATTTCTGAAATAGGTTCTTTATCCTTATCCATCATATATTTTCTTTATACTGATCATATTTCATCTTCAACCTTTGTCATATGGTTTTCTCATTGTCTTTTAAGATTATACAATTCCCTAATGCCAATTCCTCTTATAAACGCCTTCAAAGTATCCCATGTATTACTCTGGTTGCCACCTTTCCTATCCTTAATTTCCCATGTTTCCATCATTTCTTTTTCTATTTTATCTATTATTTTCTTTTGTTGAAAAATATTAGTGTCCAATCTCCATCTTTTAGCTTCTCTATAACCGCATTTAATTTTAATCTTCATATTTAAATAACATGATCTGTTACTTTTATAAGATCAACCTCCATTCTAATTACTCTTGAAATCAGGCTATTAGATACAAATGTGTAATCTGTTCTGCAGTAAATTTATGAATGGAAGAGTAAAATGTAAAATTCTTTTCATCTCCTTTTGTCATTCTCCAATATCTTTCAGATATTTCTTTTTTTATCATTCTGTTCAGAACGGTAATACTATTATTTTTCCCAGCTTCAGTAGGGTTAGGTTTATCCTTCTTTTTATTCATTACCATATTAAAATCACCTACCGTTATTACAAACCCTTTCTTCATTTCTTCCAATTCCTTGAAAACTTCCATTAAAAAACCTTAGTTTGATTTACATTTGGAAAGTAAACATCGATAAAGGTATACTTCTCTCTTCCTGTTACTCCTTGTAACGTTATGCATCTTCCCTTACTATCTTTTTGCATTTTGTTGACTTTAAAATCACATTTCTTAGAGATAATAGTTGCAACCTCTCTTGACCCATAAGCTTTTTCATAAATACTAGACCAATTTAATTTAACTTCGTTCACACCTTCCTTTACTTGATGAGTTTCTTCTTAAAATATTGTATCTTTTTAATTCTTAGTTAACTATGTCTCTGTCCTTTTTCTCTTTATAACAGTTCCCAGGCCTTTCACATTTAAATTAACCATAGCTATTTACATCCATTCTACCCTGTTTTCCCAAAAATAAGACCTAACCTGAAAATAAGCCCTAGTATGATTTTTCAGGATGCTCGTAATGTAAGCCCTACCCCAAAAATAAGCCTAAGTTAAGTGAAACCCTGCCCTCCACCAGGGACTCATTGTGCAGCAACCAGAAGATGACATGACTGTATTTGAATAAATGTAGATTGTTGTAGAAGAAAAAAAATAAAACATCCCCTGGAAATGAGCCCTACTGCATTTTTTGGAGCAAAAATTAATATAAGACCCTGTCTTATTTTCGGGAAAACACGGTAGTCCGAAATTGCGAACACCCCCAAAGACCTATATAAAAGTAATAAACAATACCCCATATCTAAATGAAATAACCTATACTTCCCAAGCCACCAGACAGAATTCAGTCCCCCTCTTTACCCACTGAAATTCTAGTATCCTGACCATTATTTTTATCTTTCATGTACCCTCTAAATTAATTGAAGTTCCACTTGTCCCTATATTACAAGCTATCTTCCTCTTCCTTAGCTAACTTTATCTGGAGTTACTTTCAGCTTTAATTTTTAGCACTTCCCTTATCTGTTTCTTTCCTCTCCCCATCCTTTCTTAAAATAACCCCATTTTGTGGATAGACTCTATAACTTTGAAAAACCATAACTTACCAGTTCACATTCCTTCTCCCATCCTCTGTTTCCCTCTTAATATTATTTTCCCCCAAAATAAATACTGTCAATGAAATACAACCAACTTTTTTTAGAATATACCCCAATATACATATTATAATAGATATATGCAAATCTCAATAATACTCATATTTCATCTTATTTGAATCTTATTCTCCCAATATCCAAATTCAATCTCCCTCCTGAAACCATGCATCCTGGTTTTAAACCAATAACTTATGATGTATCAAACAAATTGATCTTTAAAAAAAAGCCTTCTACTAATTCTTGAGTAAATCTTCTTTTCCTCCTGACTTCCAAGGCACTTTTAAAGCTCAGTTATTTCTTCCTCCAAGCTGTTAGACCAACCAAAGGTTTTCATCTCAGTTTTCTCTTGCTCCTCTTGGATATCTCTCTCTCAGATGGTAGACTACTCCTGCAGCTGCTCATCTAGTTTCTTTCTTGTTCCCATTGTTGCTCATCCAGCAGACCCGAGTTATGAAGAAGATTTAGATCTGGATCCAACAATGTTATCTTGTAATATTTTCCAGCATATAAAACCCTCAACTATACTGGGAACCCCCAGTTATATTTTATATTATTCTTCATGAGAACTGTGGCAATTAATTTTATTTTACATCCCTATAACATCATTTGGTAGCAAAGATCAGAGTACACTTGGATTGGTACATCCTTAAACAGCAGCTGTCCAGACTTCTCTCTGACTGCTCTCATAAACATTTCTTTCTTATAGAAATTTGCAAAATGAACCACAATATTCTAGATATCATCTGAATTATTGTAACCTTAGTATGCTTCCTTTAAGAGGTTTTGGCTGGGAGGGACCTTTCTGGACCTGGGTGCCGGCTACTGCCATTGGTCTATCTCCTGCTGCTTCCACCACCATCTTCAGAGGCAGCATGCCTGGCTTATCTTCTAGGAGCTGGCCCACTGCTTTCACCCATGCATGCACCATAGGCTTGTGCATGTGCAAAGACAGTGGGCTGGATCCAGGAAGTTGGCCCGCTGTCTCTGCACATGGACATCGAACTCAGGACTTGGGCTTGAAGACTTGAACTTGGATTTGGGACTTGGTCCCCAAGACTTTACCAACATCCCTGGATGCTACTGGATTGATTGACAGTAACCCAAGTCCAGAAAGATCCCTCCCAGCTAAAACCTCTTAAAAGAAGCATACAAAGGTTGCAATAATTCAAAAAAACATCTGGAATATTCTGCACCTGTTCTTTTTCAGGAGCAATGAGTAGAACTGTATACAAGTAGTAGAACAACTGCACACAACGAGTAGAACTTCCATAGGAGACTTGCCTCCATCTTTGTTTGTTGTCCTTTTGCTGGCAGATAAAGACCTTTCTCTGACTGGGTTCCAGAGAAAGGAACTTTAACAAGCAACACTCTACTTCTCTTTCCTTAAACTTGTTTTTTGTGGCCTTTTAATATTATATATTCAGATGCATCTTTAATATCTTCCTTTATATATCTGCCATGGCCTCCCATCCACCATTTTGTAAGCCACCATGGGACACTGAATTCATAGAAGAATGGGATAGATAGATCAATAGACTGAAGGAATTCCCCTGTGAGGAGAGTTTAAAAAGTGTGGGGCTCTTTAGTTTAGAAAAAACTGTAAGGGGAGACAATATAGATCTATATAAAATTATGCATGGTTTACTGAAAGTTGGTAGAATTTTTTTCTCCCTTTCTCCTAGTGCTAGAACCCAGGGACACCCACTGAAGATGAATTGGAAGTCCTTGGCAAATTAAAGGAAGTACTACTTCACATGGTGAAACTGTGGAATCCACTCCGGTAAGATGTATGATGCCAAATTCAGTGGCTTTACAAGGGGATTGGCCAAATTAGTGGAAGATAGAGCCACCAGTGGTTCCTAGTCAGGATGGCTGTGTATCACCTCTACGATCAGACACAATATGACTGTGCAGGTCATTTGCTGCACAAAGAGTGCTGAAGCACATGTAATGCCTACAGAATTTAATTTAATTGACTAGAAAGTTAAGTTAGATGTGTTTTTAGTAGGACCTGGACAGCAGGAATAGGGTAGTTTTCCCCAAATTGGGTCTCTCCAGATGCTGTTGCCTACAGTTCTCCAAATGTGACTTCTAGCAATGCTAACTGGGGAATGATGGGAATTGTATCCAACAACATGAAGGTATCCAGTTGAGAGAAAACTGGGCAAGGAGCTACTGTGATGAACAACAAGAACCACAAAACCCTGCAACTGCATGCAGTTGCCTGCACCCATGTGAATAAGACTGGATAATGTCTAGCATGTTGAAGGACACACACAAGAAATGACCTCTACCCAAGAAGATGGATTGAGTCTCAAAATGACCAATAATAATAATAATAATAATAATAATAATAATAATAATAATAATAATAATAATAATAATAATAATAATAATAAAGACCTTAATGAACTAGAATGAAGCTAATGCATTGCAAGCCACAATGCTCTTTTGGGTGTTCTTCAAGGAATTAAAAAAACCTGTCAACATCTCTAAAGAGAATGTTCCACATAATCAACCTTGTAGCATATGTCATGCTATCAGGAGAATTCTGGGAGTTATAATCCAAAAAGTAACTTTTCCTAACTTTGTCCTAAGATCCAGAAGTGGCTTTTTGGGAGGTTATGTGGCGGAAAACATTGCATATTCACATAGAACTTCTCATAAAACATGTAAGACTGGACTCCTTATATTACAAAGGTATTGATTTTGTTGTTGTTGAAAATCATACTTTGATTGATAATTGCATCATTTCCAAAAGTTTCTGCTGATATCTTATGCTGCTAGCAACAGTAAAATAAAAACAGAGCCTGCAGCCTCACACATACCTATCTAGAAGTGAGTCCTTCAGAAAGGACTTATTCCCAAATAAACATTAACTAAGATTGTGCTGAATGCACTTTATAGAAAACAAAAGAAAGACCCAAATAGAATTTAATTAAAAGGAACAGCCAATGTGGATCAGAGCTTCACTGTGATGAAAAGTCTTTTGTTTAGAAAACTCTGGTGATATGAAAACCATTAAAACCCTTCTTTAGCAGACTGAGTAAACAAATCAAACATCTTTATAATTTGCTCTTGCCTCTCACTTGAGGGTCTCCTTCCCAACAACCCTTCCACATTTTATTGGCAATTTATTACAGTCAGCGGAAGACACCAAAGCCTTAGCAACAAGATCTTGTGATGTGCAAACAAAATGCATTTAATTTGACTCAGTGTATTACAAGCATTATAATCCCTCTTCTGATTTCAACATGATCGACTAATCTCATCTGCTCAGAGGGATAAGCCTTGTCTCGGCCATGATGACAGGCTTAGAGAATGATAAAAATTAGGGCATTCTCATAGATTATATACTGTAACAACAGATAAGGCTTATGAATAAAGAATTGACTACAGGTGGTTATTTGTAGAAACATACTAGATTAAAGGGTTAATGTTAGCAAGGTACAATGTCATTTGTGGTTAAATCATGGATACACACAAGTGTGGAACAATCTTTCTCGCCTGTGTAAACAGTAAAGGAGATGAACCTACTATCATTTTTACAGATGTTTGTAGCAGGTTTTACCAGGGCATGGGGCGAGAATGAGGACGGATATTTGCAGTGAGAGGATAGCCTTTGTTGTCATTGGGAAAAGTTCCATTTGATGAACAGCACATCTGATTTAGAGCTGGAGACATGAGAATTAAATGAGTTGGGAAAGGATGAGAAATGCCATTTCAGGATCCCGCCTCCCCTCCAACCCCAACTGTAGGGTTATGCCAAAGCTTTGCTCCAAATGGATGATTTCACCTGTCAACCACATAGGATTGTGTTGTTGGAGCCATAAAAAAAAACAACAACTTTAGAGCAATTAGGATGAAAAATGCCTGAATAAAAAAGAATGTTCTGACTACTGATAATGCTCCTTTATGCACACATCTCTCCCAACAAACTCTGATCATTGCTGATTGGCTAGGAGAGCATCAGTGTGAAAGAGGAAAAAAAGTATAGAAGTCAAAACAGTAAAAGAAAGAGAGAGAAAGAGATGGTGATCATGACACATAGGAGTGCAGTGCATGTAACCTGTACTTCACAGGTTTTAAGCTTCCCACCTGTTTTAAGCTTCTTTCAAAGCTCATAAAAGCTCATATGCATTTTAATAAAACGGAGTATTGTGATCAGTTGCAATGCAATTACAAGGGTTATTTAGCTAAAATATCACACCCAAAGACTGTGATAGGTACAACAGTAAAGAACCTATGCCCCTCAGATATCATTGGGCACAAGCCCTGTTGTCTACAATCATTAACCATGTTGGCTGGGGCAGGTGGGAGTTAGAGTCTTCTAGAAGGAAGTAGGTCCCACTGTGCTAGAACAACTGCAGTACACCATCTGATGTATTTGTTAACTTTAACAGAAGAGCATTTCCTTTCAAAAGAATAATGGCTACCTAAGGGTTCAAGTACCATCATCTGTTAAGTGATATTTCCCAGTGATTCAATCCATGCTAAATCAAATGTCTGAAGTTCAAAAGACCAAGATACTATCATTCACTATCAAGTAGGTGCTGAATCTTCAACTTTCTTGTTGTGCTGTTCAATATTAATAATAGCTCAAATGCATTTTTCATTAATAAAAGGAAGAATCCTGTAAACTTGCATTTCACACAATTAACAAAGAATTGAGATCTTTGTCTGTGACTGATTGTGTTGGTTAACGAACAATTGAAAGGCAGAAGGAACAAACACAGGTTACTTTGTTCAGCATTCTGTGTGGAATGAAAGGAAATGTAGGACTGACATTTACGATATTCAGAAACAAAAACGTTACAGCGCTTCTGTCTTTTCCAAACAAAGAGGTTCATGTTTAGGAAATTTGCACATAATTCCTGCTCAAGCCCATAATCCTCTGTGAGCAGATTTGTGGACAATAACTGACTGGTGTGAAGAAGTAGGAAATGATTCCCCCATGAGCACTGAAGGAGTAACAATGTAATGAATATTCACACATCTCTTCCTTCTCAAGACAAAAAGTGTATCTTGACCCACTGAGAGGGAAGAAGTACACAAGGCAAGAGTACTCAGCAGTAATATAAGCAAATGAGTGGGTTTTTTGAGCTATATCAGAGGTTCAAGGAGTGGCTGACTACTTCCACTTTTCCCCACCCTCACCCTGAGTGTCTATAGCTGAACAGGGATTGGAACCCAGGTGTTCTGAGTCCTAGTCCAACACTCAGTCTATTATACCATTTGTTGTTTAGTCGTCAAGTCGTGTCTGACTCTTCGTGACCCCATGGACCAAAGCACGCCAGGCCCTCCTGTCTTCCACTGCCTCCCGGAGTTTGGTCATTATACCATACTGGCTCTCAATTTAAGCACATAACATAGAGGATGGGATGTGGGCTGATCTGTTTTGGAGACAGATACTGTGTGCAGTTATGAGTTGGTGCAAGGAAGATCTTGGTGAGTGGGTCTGGGGAAATAGGGTTGACTTACAGCAGGGGTGAGCAGTGTGAACTAGACATGGGCACAAAGCACTTTGTCATGCTTGGTCCCGATTCCCTCTCTCCCCCTCCCCCCTGGCCAGCTGGCTCACTCACAAGCGCTTCATGAACAAATTGGTTTTTCACATTATAAGGCACCGAGTAAGATATTCAACTAATTTTATATAGATTCAGAAGTGCTAGCTTATGCAAATAAAGAAGGCAAAACCTCATCTCACAAAACTGTACAGAAGTTACATAAGAAGAGTGAGATGCTTGGAGAGTTAAACTGATTTTAAATATAATGGCATTCAATCCAGTTTGCAAAATCTTGTGTTTTTTTCATACAAACTTTCAAAGAAGAGAAAAGGAAGATGGTTTGTTATACTTGTTATTTTATTTCCTGAAAGACCTGTGTTGAGAGGATAAATGAAATAATGTCCATAGAGAACCATCAGGCGCCCAGATAAGATATTCCAAAAATGTTTAGTCTGTTTTGTTCTGCACTCCTGCAGGAAAAGGCTGTATTTCCTTTTTCAGTGCCTATAATCTTTTTAGAACCTTCTCTTTATTGAGCCCATAAACATCACAGTGGAGCAGCAAATCATGATCGTCTGCAGAAACTCCATGAAGAAGGCCACAGAGTAAATGATGCTGAAAAGCTGATGCTCATGACATTAGACACTTGACTAATCTCATGATAGTTTTCCTGATATTATTTATTTATTTATTTATTTAACTTATATGCCGCCCACACTACCCAAAGGTCTATGGGCAGTTTACAACAATTAAAATACAGTAAAAAAGATAAAACAATTAAAATACAATTAAAATATATACTCTAAAAATAGCTATCAGGACCCACAGTTGATATTATTTCAATTAAAAGCCTTCTGGAACAGGAAGGTTTTGACCTGGCGCCGAAATGTCATCAGCGTCGGCGCCAGACAAATCTCAATTGAGATGGCGTTCCATAGTCTGTGGGCAACTGCTGAAGAGGTCCTTTGTCTACAAGCCATCCCTCTTACCTCCTTGAGGGACAGCTCTTTCAAAAGGGCCCCCTGGCTAGATCTTAACTGCCGGGTAGGTTCATATGGAAGGAGGCGGTCCTTCAGGTATCCAGGGCCCAAGCCGTTTAGGGCTTTATATGTCAAAACAAGCACTTTGAATTGGGCCCGGGCAGCAACTGGTAGCCAATGTAATTTAAACAGAATCGGCTTGATGTGTCCCCTAGAGGCGCCACCACTCACCAGCCGCACAGCTTGATTCTGGACCAGTTGCAGTTGCCGGACCATCTTCAAAGGCAGCCCCACGTAGAGCGCATTGCAGTAATCTATACGAGATGTTACCAGTGCATGTGTAACTGTCATGAGACTGCTCATCCAGGTAAGGCCGTAGCTGGTATAATTTCTGCAGCTGAAGGAAGGCGCCCCTGGCCACCGAGTCCACCTGGGCTTCCAGAGTTAGACCGGGGTCCAGGAGCACCCCCAGGCTGCGGACCCTGTCCCTTAGGGGGAGTATAACCCCATTCAGGGCAGGGAAATGGCCCTCCAGCCTGTCTGGCGAAGCACCCACTAACAGCACTTCCATCTTGTCTGGATTGAGTTTCAATTTATTAACCCTCATCCAGTCCATTTTCAGGTCAAGACACGAGTTCAGCACAGAAACCGCCTCACCTGGATTGGTGGAAAACGAGAGGTAGAGCTGAGTGTCGTCAGCATATTGCTGACTCCTCAGCCCAAACCTCCTGATGACCTCTCCCAGCGGTTCCATGTAGATGTTAAACAGCATGGGGGACAGTATCGAGCCCTGAGGAACTCCATGACATAAACGCCATGGAACAGAGCAACTGTCCCCCAGCAGCACCCTCTGGACATGCGCTCTACGTGGGGCTACCTCTGGGGTTGTTGCGGAAACTTCAAATGGTGCAAAATGCGGTGGCCAGACTCCTCAGTGGGACAAGAAAATACCAGCACATCTCTCCCACTCTGGCCGCCTTGCATTGGCTTCCCATTCATTTCCGCATCCACTTCAAAGTGTTAATGATGACTTATAAAGCCCTAAACGGCTTAGGACCTCGATACATGGCGGAACGCCTTCTCCCACCTAGATCTACACGAGTCACCTGTTTTAGCCAGGAAAGGCGGCTGAGGGGCCTAACGCCGAGAGAGGCCCGGAAAGAAAGAACTAGGAACCGGGCCTTTTCGGCAGTGGCCCCTCGATTATGGAACACCTTGCCGCCGGAAATTACCCTGGCACCCTCGCTGGGTGTTTTTAAGAGTCATCTAAAGACTTGGCTCTTTAGACAGGCCTTCCCTCCAGTCAACACTTGATTTTTTTTTAGTTTCCTTTTCTTCCATCTTGAATTTTATATTTTGTTGATTTAAGTATGTGATTGTTTTTTTTATGATATATTCGTTTTATATTGTTGTATTTTATGATGTTTTTATAACTGATTGTAAGCCGCCCCGAGTAGACTTTGTCTAGAGGGGCGGGGTAAAAGTCAAATAATATATAAAATAAATAAATAAGATGTATTTTTTTCTTCTTGATTTTTGTTGTGAAAATTTTATCCTTTGATAATATGTGACACACTGCTTACAAAGGTGCATGACTAATGCAAATAAAGTACCGTATTTTTCTGTGTATAAAACGACACCTTTTCCTAAAATAATTAGGGGGAAAATTGAGGGTCGTTTTATACACGGAAGGAGGCAGAGGCAAAGGAGCACTCGCACATGCTCAGGCGCCTCTTGCTGCTGCCCACCACCACGCAATTGCCTCCTCCAGAGCTCATGTCACTGCCTTGTCCCCTCCGGTGGCAGAGGCAGCAGCAGCAGCAGGTGGAGATGGAGGCTGCCCCCGCCGCCCATTGCCTCCTCCAGTGCGACTGCCGGGGCTCACCTCCAACTCACGTCGCTGCCTTGTCCCCTCTGGAGGCGGAGGCAGCAGCAGGAGGAGGAGGCGGAGGCGGAGGCAAAGGAGTACTTGCGCGTGCTCGGGCACCTCTTGCTGCTGCCCATTGACTGCTGCCGCCGCATTGCTTCCTCCAGCGCTCCCTTCGGGCAGGGGACAAGGCGGCAAGGACGTGAGTTGGAGGTGAGCCCCGGCAGTTGCAATGGAGGAGGTGATCGGGCGGCGGAGGCAGCAGCAGCAGGAGACGGAGGTGAAGGAGCAGTTGCCCATTAACTGCTCCTCTGCCTCCAGCAAGGGTCAAAATTAGGGGGTCATCTTATACATTGGGGGGGTCATATACACAGAAAAATACGGTAACTTGGAATTACTATGGCCAATCTTTGGGGCAGGGTTCAGCAAATTCCATAGGATTGCGGGCCACCCTTGGATCTCATAACATACTCTCATAGCATATTGCCATAAAACCTCACTTCAAAGGTTTCCACCTTTTTTATAGCTTTCTGTGTTAAACCCATGCTATACAGTCAAGGGCATTCATGGAAATAATTTTGGGGAGAGGGTCAATTAATGACTCCTATGGGTTGTTGACCTGACTGTGGAATTTGCATTATAAAATTATCACTGTATTTCTAGGATGTTCATATCTTATACAAGTGGGGAAAGAGGAGCATCATTAGATCAGAAACTAAGCTGTCTGCTGTTCCAGTCAGTTCTCCTCAAGAACAAGGCAGGGGCTCCCAGTCTCACAGCTGGATCTTGCTATTCTCTCACACATCTCACCAGTCTCAGTGATCGTTCTACTTACATTTCCTTCTGTGTAGTTGGAATGTGTGTGTTTGTTTAATGTACCCATGTACCTTTAAAGAAATACCAAACTCAGGATTTGGGCGGGGGGGTCAAGTACCTTCCTTGCCTCCCCAACATGCATGCATACTGTACACAGAGTATTCTCAATAAAGTGAGATATATAGCACAATACAAAGTGCATTCCTACACCCAAACTAAAGCTTTGATTGCATATTACCTTCTTCACCTTAAGGTAGTGGCTGTGAGCTATCCCTGTATTGACCTTTATTGCGTGGCTGTGATTCCACTCTTCATTCAGCCAAATGCCAGGTACTTACACCATCTATTTGCAATTCAGATAAGTGTGATGTTGTGTTGTTTTTATATGCCATCAAGTCAGAACTGACATATGGTAACCATAATAGGGTTTCAAGATAAGTGAGATATTTAAGGAGTGGGTTGACCAGTTCCATGCCCCCAGTGAGTTTCCATGACTGAGTGGGAATTTGAACCCAAGCCTCCTGAGTCATAGTTCATCGCTCCATCCACTACACCACACTGGGTGATGTAATGTTGTTCTTCTAAGTAACTGGAAGCCTTGCACACATTAAAGACTAAAAAGTTTTATTTGGCATAAGATTTCATGGACTGGAGCTGACATCTTCAGATGCAGGTTCTTCTTAGTGTCCTTTTAAACCTTTTCCCACTTTGCAGTTTTAGTTATTTCCAGTCTGAGTACCAGTTCAGTAAAATGAAGCTAACAAAGGCCATTGTGTAACTATTTACATCATAATAAGCAACAATCAGTCCTGAAACACAGATGTTTTTACAACATTATCATCAATTCTTGAAGGATGCTTTCCTTCCAAAATCATACCTTACAAGTATCAATGAGAAAATAAATCTTTTTGGTAATCTCAGAATTGAAAAGATAGAGAGCCACTGATCTATAACTAACAAGGTATGCTCTAGTATGATACTTTGTTAAACTTTGTCAAACTGTTTTCATGGGGAAATGGTTAAAAATCTTTGATTTCATGTAATAAACACATTCCAAGTGAATTTAAATTTAGTTCTATGAGCATGAACTGCAGCCCAGATGTTATTCACTGAAAAGTAACCTCCTGGACTCTTTTGTTTGGGATACTGGTCAAATGATTGACCCCCATATACAACTGAATATTTTTGCATCACATTTTGCATCTGCTCACACATTACCACCACATTTCTTAGCAGACTTTTATTATTAAAATTGTGAGTTAAGTTGTATCAACAGTTTGCATGAGACTAGAATACTGGGAACTCAGTTGCTCTGCCAACATTATATGAAAAACAAAATATCATCGGAGTGGAACAAGGAAGGTTTATCTGCCGGTGCCAAGTGTATAGCTCCAAGCACATGTGCTTGGCACCTGGGGCTATCATCCTGAGTGCCAACATAATTACCAAACACAGTGCAACTTTAAAGAAAAGAAATCAACTTTTTGAAATGGTAGGGTGGGGGAAGAGAATCTATAATTACATGGTCACCAAAAAATCATTAACTTTTATGCACAATATAGATCTGTTTTGACTATCTGCTGGAAAGACTGAAAAAATGTGTTCTTCCTCATATTATTCACCAAGATCACCTTTGCTCATATTTCAGAAAAGAGAAAAACATACAATTAATTATTTACTTAATTTATTCTTTCGATTTGTTCCACATCATTCTTCCCCAGGAAAGGGACTCAAAACAAGTAACAATGGCCAGAATCTGATTAGCAATCATGGAGTGTAAGTGCACCACAGAAAAAGTGCTTCACAATTGTTACAGCAATCTATACACTTTTGAACTGCATTTTGTGTATTTTGGCCACATGGTATGTTTTGTGAATTGTTTGTATATTTTTGAACTGTATTTTGTATGTTTTAGCCATGGATATGTTTCGTGGGCTGGTCACCTGACCGTAATAAATAAATTCTATTCTATTTTAGTTACCTAAGCCAGAAATTGCCCTTTTAAATGTTGCAGAGTTTTGAATTTGGCTGAATTCCTCTAGCTGTGCAGCAGAAATACAGGGATTCACAGAGCAGATTTAGCTTCAAGTTCCCCAAATTAGTCCACCCTTTTCTTCTCATCAACTGGCACTTACAGTCTCAATAACTCACTCTGAGATATTACTAGTAGAAATAATAAAAGGTTTCATTACTTACAGCTGAACAGATCAAACAGCAAACTGACAAAACATGGTTGCTTCAAGCTTCAGGCCTCAAGAGACTGACAGCTTCCAATAGAAAACAGAGAGAGAGAGAGAGAGAGATTGATGAGGGCTCTCTTTAAATCAGAGACAGGAGAGAACAATTGGCTACTGCCGGATAGTCACCTCAGCCCAGAAAGGTCCCTCCAAGTCAAACCTACTAAAGGCAGTGTGCAAAGTTGCAATAACATCAACATTAAAAGCAAGACTTACAGATATGCAGTCAGTTTAGTTAATACCCTCTTACACAATCTGAAAACCACACATGCAATGAGCTATTGTGTACATAGAAGACAAACAAACAGGATTTTGGCCACTACATTAAAATAAAATAAGAACATTCAAAAGCATAATGCAGAATTAAGAGGCCAAATGTTATTATACAAATTTTTGGTAAGTGTGATTACTACTGACTTTATCCATACAGTTTAAAAAGCTCATGAAGAGACACAATCTGCATTAAATGATAAAATCATACAAGTACTTGAAACAATGTATAACTGATCACATAACTGCTTTATTAGTTGATTTCTTGTGTTTTATAACAGTGTAGTCTCCCAGTTTTGTTTTTTTTCCCCTGCAAGTACTGTGTTCTGCTCTTGGTCTTTATTTAAGATAACAGTCTAGGCCAGGTCAGCCCTTTATGAAAACGCAGACAAGGATGTATTTGGTAAGGAGTTTTATACAGGAGAAACATCCTCAGTTTGGGGGACTGCATTTATTCTTGCTTTGTCTGGACAGTCTATTACCTACAGTTTCAACAGTGTGACAACTCTGGGGACAACAGTAACTTCCTCTTAGCACAAAACAGGTTCAGGGTGTGTTGTAGGTTTGATCAAGGTACAAATGATCACCAGCTGGGCCACACATGTGTTCATGCTAGGCAAAGGAGCCTTTTCATTCTGCTAATCTTTTGTTAGCAACTGGCTTTGCAATGTGCAGGCACACTGCAGAAAACATGGAGATTATCTCATTCATGTTTTCCTTCAGTTTTCCCTCTCTCTCAGGTATGGTTTAACACTTTTAAGAGGTAAATGTGAATCCACTGAAAACTTTTGCTATTTCTTGTTCTCACCTGTGAAAATGAAATAAGTGAAGATTTACAGGGCTACTCTGACCACTGTCTTACAGCAACATCAATTCTGTCCCAGGGAAATTCTCTTTAACTTTTTAAGCTCACATGGGTTAAGACTGAGGCTGCATACACTCTGCATTAAGTCAAAAAAGGGGATCTTAAACTGTATGCTCCATATTTACTGTAGCCTATAGTAGAGGACCCAAAAACCTGTTTTGCAACCCACTTAGCTTGAAAATAGTATCAGGGATTAAATGGTTCACATTCTAAAATCTATTAGTATATTTAGGGAGCCCTGTTGACTACATCAAGGTATATTCCACATTTCTGCACAATCTAATTTATGGAATTTTCCTTCTTCTGTTTATCAAAAAGATGAACCTTTTTGTATCATAACAGCAATAGCAGATAATCATAACTGAAAATTTCTTTTAACTTTCTATTTCCATTTCTGAACCTTTATTTGGAAGTAAGTGTATGTTGAACTAACTCTTTACTTTTCTGTCAGAAAATAACCGCTAAAGTCGTTATTTGAAGTTATATTTTAATTTATTAATTTTTTTAAAAAAAGTAATTATTAATTTATTTAAAATATTTTACCCCACCTTTCTCCTAAAGAAGGACCCAATGTGGCTTACATAATAAAAAAATTAAAGATTTAAAACAATAAGTTAGTCAAATATTTAAACAGAATTTTAAAAACATCATGTTAAAATATTAGATAAAAACTTTGCTAAAATATATCATACTATAAAAAGCCAGTGGTAAACATATACAAACACCCAAAAATAATGAGGTAACAGCAACCCATCCTGTAGTTACAGAACTATCTAAAAAGACAGTTATACTGAAAAAGTACTGATATTTTCTCTTGTTTCTTAGTTATGCTTCAGTTTTGCAAAAAAAAGAACAAAAAAAAGGAAAGGAAAAAGGAAAAAAAGAAAAAAAAAGAAATTAAGTACAACAAATTTGTTATCTGTAACTGATTACCTCCAAGCTCTTAGCAACTGAATATATGTAGATATAGGCTAATGGATCTCATCATAGAAAGCAGAAACAAGGTTACTTCCCTGGTATGGTAAGAAACAACTTCTAAAAATTCTAAGGAGCAATTTATGCCATTTTAAAGAGGTATCTTGTGATGTTTTACTTGAAAAATGTAACAGTCCTATAAGTCCTATTACTGTATAAACCGTAAGTTTTTTTAAAAAAAGATTAGCATAAAATAATGGAGAAGTTAAAAGCAGCTCAAACAATGCAACAGGCTTTTTTCTGCATTGCAACAAGTAACAAAAATAAATTCTTTTTTAAGCAAAAGGAAGGAGTCACTTTTTAAAAAGTAACTTTACAATTTTTGGCAGACTTGCCAGGAGGCATTTTGATGCCAAACATGGAATTGTTATTTTAAAAAGCCATACACACTTATGCACCATAATAACTACTACCACCACCACTAGTGAATCCCCAGCTAAAACCAGGAGGGGATTTGCTACCAGCTCTCTACACTGTGAAGTAAACATGGTATCTGAAAGCACCCTCTGCATTTTCTTGTCATTTCCCTTGGGACACGGGAGGGGAAATGCTTCATGAGCAGGGGATTGCTAGGCACAGTCTACCTTCAAAAAAGGAACAGAGGCTTGCAGCTCTGCAAACGATTCTTTGGGTCAAGAAACCTCTGAGTGGACAAATGTCCCATAAAGGTGAGGGGGGACAAAGGGAAAGGGGAGGAAAAGAATAAAATGTGCCTTACAGCTGTTCTGCAGTCAACATCTGTTCTTTCTCTATATCAATTCCATAATCTTTCGTATTTTAAATATTTGAACTTTTCCTAAATTAAGACAAACAAGCAGCTTTCTGCTTCAATTATTCTAAACACACAGTTCTCATAAAAATGATATTCTATTGTGTCAGCCTAGCTAGGGACTGGACAAATGAGTTTGCCTGAGAGAGAGCATGTTGGCGAGGGAGTGGGGGAGGCTGCCTATAGGCACTCCCGCAGCCACATTCACTTGACTTAAGCATGACAGGGAAGTACGTTAGTGCTAATTATAAACTGAAATCCTGTTTTGTCCTCTTTGAGATGAGATGGGTGTACAGTAAATACAAGAGTACATAAATGGTAGATAAATCGATCTGTGGGTTGGTACATAGGTTATCTGATCACAGTTTTCTTTGACTAGAATTCTTTCTGTGAAAGCAAGTGTTTCTATGGTATTAGGTGGTTATATAATATTTAAGTTTTTCCATGTAGCTTGTAGCTAAAATAATATAATGCTGATATACTTCTATTGACTATTGGAGCCAGTCTCTCCTGACCTCTTGAGGAGATTTTTGTGTGCTTGCCTCCCATTGGCAGTTTGTCTCAGGCACTGTTTGTCTATGACTCCCAAACTAACATGGGTGGATAGATGAGGCAGGGGGACAAGACAGTTCATAAAGACAGCAAGAAAAAAAAATACATGCAGAAATGCAGTGCTGGAGTAGCAAAGGAGGAAATATCAGCTGCTTCTCCTTGGTTCTTTTTGAGCTGTTGGCCCCTCATGCAATGCACACTTTCCCCACTCCCCATTTTTGCACCTGGTGCATTTAAAAAAGCATCTGTTTTAAAATAGGTGCACACAAATTGCATACGTTTGAAAATTATACTATAAATATGTATGAATTTCTGTGTAAGGAAAAACAGCTTCATATATAATGAAGATGAAAATAGAAAAGCATTAGTCTCCTCCTCATTCTCCTCCTCATTTTCTTCTTCCTCATTATCCTCTATCTTGAGTTTTCCACATCCACAAATCTGCACAATGTGGCATGGAAACACATCTCGTGAAACAGGGAAATATGAGGAAGAAAAGCTGCAGCAGATAGTAGCTTTGCTGACAACCTATGCCTTCCTCACTCTTAAAATCAAGGTGCAGTGTGCTTCTGCACATGGGGAAAGAAAAGAGCTAGAAAAACTTCTCTCATGCAGCCCTTTTTTCCACATCCCCTCAGTAATAATCCTGCTAGAACTCAGACACCAAAGAGTCTTAACACACTCAATCCCTCCATCAGCTGACCAGCTAGCCTCAATGGAGAAGACACTTCATTGACTACAAATAAATGAATAGAAATATCCCCGCTCCCATGAGTACACGAAGGAGAACTTCATGGTGCAGAGGTGTTACATATGCATCCCAGTTCATACAGATGACTGGATCTCAGTGAGTGATGGAGTTCATATGACATTTATTTATTTATTTATTTTATTTATTCGATTTCTATCCCGCCCTTTTAGACAAAGTCTACTCAGGGCGGGTTCCATTAAACATTATAAACTAAAACAGTTAAAACAGTTCAAAACAATCATGTTAGTAATGCTCAAGATGGAAAAACCAAAAATTATAATAAAAATAAAATCAAGTATTGACAGGAGGGAAGGCCTGCCTGAAGAGCCAAGTTTTTAATTGGCTCTTAAAAACACCCAGCGAGGGGGCCAGGCGGATCACTGATGGAAGACTATTCCATAGCCGGGGGGCCACTGCCGAGAAGGCCTGGTTTCTTGTTCTTTCTTTCCGGGCCTCTCTCGGCGTTAGGCCCCTCAACTGTCCCTCCTGGCTATGGCGAGTGATCCGGGTAGATCCGGGTAGACATGTTAAGCTATGGTTTACAGCAGGTTCCCAACCTTGAGTAAGCCAGTTTTTCTTGGACTGGAACTCCCAGAAACCTTCAGTACTAGCTATGCTGGCTTGGGTTTCTGGGAGCTGCAGTTCAAGAACACCTGGGTTACCCAAAGTTGGGAACCACTGGTTTATAGTAACCATGATTTCTTGCTTAAGCCACACTTGAGCAACATACTGTCACAACTGTTTATCACTACCACTTCTGATCTTTTTCCATCCTTCTCTTTTCTATCCTTCCTCACTTCCTGTTTCAGGATGGGCATGGAAATAAGCTAGGGATCTGGGTTACCATCACATGGTAAGTAATGGTTTAAACAATGAGCCAGCAGTAAGCCATGGCTTCTACTTATAGCTTGGGTCTGGCTGA
>JBAJHW010000004.1:71951265-72033765 GCA_037013535.1 Intellagama lesueurii | reverse complement strand
ATGGAAGGATTGCTCAAGCGAGAGATTAAAATAGATAGTACTGAAGATAAAAACCTTTTAAGTGCAAACCAGACAGTTCCAAAATTCCCCTGTCTGGACAGGCCCTTGCAATGCCCTTTTAGATCTTTGGCTAACAGTGTGAAGATTTATAAAGGAAGCGGGAATGTTGTGGTAGGGCCTGGTAGGGCCAGTTTAGGTAGACCAAAACTCCCAATTCGAATTCAGATAAGTAGCTAAAAGGGGAAGGAGACCAAGGTTTAGCAAACCAAGGAATGAAGAGAACTTGTCTTATATTGAGTCAGATGATCTAGGTCAGTATCATTGACCCTGACAGGCAGCAGCCCTTCAGGCTTTCAGGCAGCAGTTTTTCCAGCTGTACCTGGAGATGCTGGTGAGTAGACCTGGGACCTTCTGCTTGCAAAGTCTGTGCTCCCAGTGAGGAGAGTGGCTAGGTAAGGGTCACTGATCAATCAATAAGGATTGATGTTCTACCAGCACTTGTTTTTATGAGAGATGGAAAAGAAACTTGATGATGCTCATTCCTTTACAGAAACACCACTTTTGTACCTGCTGAAACTAACAGTGGAACCGAGTACCAATTATCTTGGAAATCTGTAAACTTCCAACACCTTTTGGAAGAGGAAATGTCCATGTTTGAGAAATGTGCATGAACTCGCCTTAGTCAGTGGGGGGAAAATACTATGCAAAAATGCATACATTATGGAAAACACATTTTTAAAAAGCATGAATTATGGAAGTTAGAATGTCTTTCAACTTTTTAATTATATTTAATTTTAAATTTTATTATATAATTTAAATTGGAAAGAGAGAGAGAGAGACATCACAGATGACTGTGGGAAATTCTGTTGAGAACTAGTAGTCATTAGGTACAAATTAGTTCCCTCTAAAATAATATAAATCAACAGTTTATATATATTTTCTTTCTGATTTATAAAGTCAAGTTCATGTATCACTTGCAATTAATTACAAACCAACTATGAACTGGGAGTTCCAAAAACATTTACATTCTAAGTTTAGCAGTATATTATTTGCCTGCAAAATGCCAAGCATTATGAATATTCTGGTTAGCTATTTCTGAACTTTTAAGAAAAGTTCCAAGTTTGACTTGACCTCTCTTCTAAGATGCCTTAAGATGGAGAAATTTCTTTTAGGTTTCAGGCCTTTGGCCATAATTGGTTGCTTCAACCAGGTAGCATTCATTCCTTGAAATCTAGGCCTTTGTTCTGTCCTTCCTGTTCTGTATGAATATACATGGAAAAGGCTACTAATGGTGCAAAACTGTGCATGTTTACTTAGAAGTGAGATCCACTGTGTTCAGTGAAATCCAGAATAGTCAGTGCCTGCTTGCCTGCAGGAAGTTAACTATGAATTACTTCATGAGGACTACAGACTTGTACTGTTTCCTTCTTCATGCATGCATTTACATTTTGAGAGTACCCCAAACTAGGAAGGCAATAGATCTTGAATATTTTTAAAAACAACATTGTTCTGGTTAAAATATACATTATTAAAACAACCACTAATTAAAATAAACTTAGAATATATCTAGAATAAGCTTGGGCTTTCTACCTTGAGATTTTCCACGAAAAGCGAAGCATTTCATTTTCACAATATTATTTAAAATTAAGCAAACCCATATATCCCCATAGAACATTTATTAAAGCTGAGCCCTAATTATCAATATTTTGATAATTTCCATTTTTTTCTGGAATAAAATGGAGATTCCCCCCCCCCAATGAAAATTTTTGGAAATTTTACATCTCTAGTCACAGCACAAGAGTAATCTTAAATGACTATTGGCTTGATGGCTCATGATTATTAGGGATTATTTATGGAATCGGTTTTTGAATTACCATTCATTATAACCTCCCAAGGCAATTTACTGCTGTAAAGGAACAGGACAGAATATCCACAGGAAAGATAGAGCCTTTATAGCAAGAGACTTTGTAGAAGGAATAATGGGAAAAAATGACTGGATAGCATAAAAATTAATGTTTTAAACACTACTTAGAGTGTAGGTTAAAATGGATACAACCTATACAGGAAGTTTAAAACAGTATCTTCTAAACAGTAAGATGCCCTTTGCTGACAAGTGTCCCCCTCATAATCAAACCACAAGATGGACTGGACCTTCTTCATTGAGGTGTCTTGTCATGTTGAGAGAACCTAAACTGACAAGAAGAGGGTCGTTGGTAAGTAATCTTTAAATTCCTAATCATTATTAATAATCAGCTTTTACATGAACCCATCAGTTTGCCAGGTGAATGACACAATTTTTGTTGTTCACCATGTGAAGAAGTACTTCCTTTAATCCATCTGAAATCTCCCATATTTCAGTTTCAGGCGGAGGGCCTTGGGTTCTAGTATTAAGTGAAAGGCAGATTAAAACATCTCCATATCTACTTTATCCATCATGAATATATTCATATGCCTCCATCCTGTCTCCAATTACCCCTGAGCTAAAAGCCACAGACATTGCACCGTTCCCTCACAGAGGTTGTGCTCAAACACCTTGATCATCTTCATTGCCCTTTTCTGCACATTGTTTGAACATGACATTTCACTAGAGATCATCACTTCTTATGTGGAATGATCCACCCCATCTGCTTTTAAATGTCTCATGGGTACCCTTGAAAGGTTAAGTGCTCATGTGCGTATGTCATTTCATCATGTTTTACAAGAATTTCCAAATACAGTGATACAAAAACTAACCAATACTCACAAACCAAGCAACAACGAAAACAGCAAAGTGTTCATTTTCACCTTCAAACTTTAGGTTTTTTTGTTTTTGAGAAAAATATTTTGATTGGAGGAAATATACAGAAATAGCTATGCTTTACAGCTATAGAATATAGACTTCTGAATTTATATGAACTTTCAGCAAGTTGTTGGTAACCACATTTCAACACCCTACTGATGCCTATGATTTGAAACAAAGCCACAGTGTGGGGTGGGGAAGAATCATATAGCTTGAGCAAGAGATTCAACTCAGCTCTTCCATAACAGTAAGGAGTTTTTTCCCCTCATCTATAAAACACATTCCTCTGAAAAGGAGCACTAAAGAGAACATCTTATTTGCAATAGCCCTGTGGGAAGAGAAGGCCTGCTTCTAGAGGTTTCATCTTTTGGGGCATTCATAAAAACCCATCAAAAAGAACCCTGGTTATAAAAAGGAATGTACATTTGTCCTGATATGGCACATATTTCATATCTTAAAAGTCTGTGCTACCCTTAAGAAAATGTCAAACACAAGTCAGTGAGAATAAATATTGAAGATAAAATACGAAATGGATTGTTGTAGATCATTATGAAAAAGAAAGATATATATATATCTTTCACATGCTTCTTAGTTTTAAAACAAACACCATTATTTTCAGTACAATAAAGAACAGACAATGAAATATGCTGAAAACAAGATAGATCAGTTTAAAATATTCAGGGTTTTAGGTTGGGTTCAGTTAACTTCTTATCGCAACCAAAAATGTCCAAATCATTTAAAAAGTGATGGAAAAAGGCAGGTTAATTCTAATCATTTTACACAAAGTAAGCCAAGAATCAGATTATGTCCTTAAACTTGGGTTGTGAATCGTTCTTAAGGCCCAGCTGACTAAGCTCTCGTGCACAGTAGATAACTGACATTCTGTTCTGTTTATTCACACTTTTTTTTCCTAGTGTGCTTCTGGTTAAAAAAAAAAGAGCCAGTAGTTTGAAACAGAGTTTAGGAAGATTATGTGATTAAAATCCCAGACTCCCCAGCCAGTTTACGGTAATGTTGGCTAGGACGTTCTGGGAACCATGGGCCACAAAAAGTAATGTTTTCAACCTACCGTCTGAATACTCCCACACAGTGCACACAGTGGCCCAAATCCTCTTACCTAGTTACACTGGTGTAACCTAAATGGTGTAACTTTTGTAGGTTAATTGCCCCAAATTAAGAAATCACCATAAACATTGTAAGCTGCATACCAAGTTGTATGACTCAGTGTGCAACTGATGTATTTACAGTGATTTCTTAACTTGGGACAGTTTGTCTTCAAAGGTTATGCTATTTGCTTAGATAGACAAGAGGATTTGGGCTGATGTGTTGGTTTGCAACTATTTTTGAACTGCTTTTGCTGAAATGTTTGTACCTTGGCTTCCCTACCAATCATGCAAATCACTGACCTTCTACCAGAGTTTCCATGAACTGTATACAGTAGATAGCCAGTCAGTTTCCTAGTCTATGTATTAAGAAAGCAGTCCTCTCATTCAAATCAGTGGGAAATCAATCTGTCATTTTATGGTTGAATTGCTCTCCCTGGAAAATGCTAAAGCAAAAGTGTATCAATAGCGCTCACTATTCTTGGTTTTTTACTGCTCCATATAAATGTATTTATCTGTTTTTGCCATTCTTTTAGGATTTTTTTTTCTTGAATTGTAATCAGTTTTCACAACTTTTATATGAGAGGCACACTTCCTATTTCAGTTCTCTATGTGTTCGTGTGTGCGTGCATTTTTTGTGGCATTTCAGTACAGCAGGGGAAACTGATTCTTCTTCTATAATGTAATTTGGAAATCATGATGCTGAATGAGCCTTCTAGCCTCACTAGCTGGAGAAGATTTTTTAGCTATGTGAAATGCACATACCGAGTATTGTTTATAAACCAGATCCTTATATCTTCAAAGTTGTTCTAGATGGACTCGTATGGCGATAAAGCAACTTCTCAAAATGATGCTGGGATTGAGGCACACACACGAGATCCAAATTAAAACCATGATTTCATCAACCTCTGAAATAGACACGAGCTTTACATGGTCTTTGGGACTAATATTCCCTAATAAAACATCCTTTTTAACAAAACTGAAAATCAATATTGGGAGAAGTTTTGGAATTGACACTAGCCTTTTGAGAAACTGAAAATAGATCTTCCTGTCAGAGGCTAAAACTGCTCTCCTCTGTCTAGACTGCACTGGGAGGAAAATTATCAGATTTTCATTTCCTCAGTTTCACTCCATAGTGGTAAAACGTGCGAGTTATCGATTCATCTGCTGAAAAGCAGAAGAGCTTTTCACCTCGGTAGGGTCAAATGGGTTTGTGGGTGTCTAATTATACCTATACAGAGCATATAAATCTTCTAACAGTCATTATGTGCACATAAGTGTCCAAAGGGGTCATTAGAATCCTTTTAGCCCAGTACTTGTCTCTGTGCTGCTTTATGAGAGGTCACAGAAATTGAGAGTTAATATTATCATGCCTCACAGACTTTCAAGTTTGTACTGGAAATGAGAAATGCTGCAAGAAAAACTACACATCGACTCAAAGGCAATATGGGTGTATTATTTTTATGGAATCATATTCATGTTTCTGTAGCATATTGTTAAGTCCTTTATGGGTAAGCTTATAAGGGAGTCAATGCTTTCACTGTAGATAATAAACATCTGCGAGTAAAGGTCTTCTTGGTCAGTGTTGGTGTATCTGTGGGGCAGTGGTCATGCAATTACTTTGATAACTGCAGAAACACTGATATGGAAGGAACTTAATAAATCAATGGGATGCTCTAACACTGTCTGCAGAAGCTCCCAGATTTAATTCCTACTATTTCTGATAGGACCAGAGAAAATCCCTGCCAGAATTGCTGGAGAGCCACTGCTGCCAGTCAGAGCTGACAATATGAATTAGTTGGGTCAAGTCCTAATGTAATATAAGACACATCTTCTATAAATATGATTTATAGTGGTGCCTCGACTTACGACCATAATCCATTCCAGAAGATGGACATAACTCGAAATGGTCGTAAGTCGAAGCACCATTTCCCATAGGAATGCATTGAAATTCAATTAATCCATTCCAGCAGAAGAAAAAAATCACCAAAAAACCCAAAACAAAACACTGCAAGACCCATCGGAAATGCGATTAATCCCTTTCGGCCGAAGGTGGAAAAAAAGAAAAGAAAAGCAATCAAGCGTGCAAGACCCATTGGAAATGCACAGAAAACAAGTGGAGCAGATCGGAAATGCACAGAGAACTAAGGGGGCAGGTCAGAAATGCAAAGAAAACAAAGGAAAAAGCAAGGGAAACATGCAGGACCCATCGGAAATGGGGGAAAAAAACCCAAAAAGCAACCAAACCCCCCAAGACCCGTCAGAAATGGGGGGGGGAGCCAAAAAAACAAACAAACCCCCCAAGACCCATCAGAAATGGGGAAAAAAACCCAAAAAGCAAACAAACCCCCCAAGACCATCGGAAATTGGGGGGAAGCCAAAAAACAAACAAACCCCCCAAGACCCATCAGAAATGGGGAAAAAACCCCAAAAAGCAAACAAACCCCCCAAGACCATCGGAAATTGGGGGGAAGCCAAAAAACAAACAAACCCCCCAAGACCCATTGGAAATGGGAAAAAATCCCCCAAAAAACAACCAAACCCCCCAAGACCCATCGGAAATGGGGAAAAAAACAAAACAAAAAACAAACAACCCCCCCAAGACCCATCGGAAATGGGAAAAAAATACTCCAAAAAGCAACAAAAAACCCCAAGACCCATTGGAAATGAGGGGGAACCAAAAAACAAACAACCCCCCCAAGACCCATCACAGCACAGAAACATAATCCCCCCAGCTCAAAACCACGCTGCAAAAACACCCAGAACAGTTTTTTAAAAGCAGAAAACAGCACCTTACCTTACCAGGCAACCCGAAGCCTCCCTGCAAACACACACACACACGCTCACTCAGAAGCAGAAGGAGGCAGTCCGAAGCCTCCTCCGAAGCACACTCTCCAACTGCTGGGGCGAAAGAGCTACAAAGAAGCAGCCTCGTCGCCACCTACAGTTAGAAATTTGAATTTCCCGCCTTTTCCCCCTGCCTTTTTCTGTTCGTAAGTGGAAGCTCTGGTCGCAAGTAGAAGCAAAATTTTGCAGCCGGAGCTGGTCATAACTCAAAATGGTCGTAAGTAGGGATGTTCGTAAGTCGAGGCACCACTGTAGTCAGAGATGTAAAATCTTGCAGCATTAAGTCCAGTAAGTGGAGGGAAGTACTGAAAATAAAAGGTGCACAGCTTCCAGTCACGAGTACTAATAAGGCTGCAGTACTAGTTTCGTTACTTCACCTTCACATACTGCCAAGCTTCACATGACACATTTGGCTGCTTGTGCTTTAAGAGCAATCTTTTTCAAATGGTACAATAGTACTATCAGGTACAGTGATAGAAAAAACACGAACAAATGTATAATCCTTTATTTTCAAAATATATTAGATATAGCTTGCTTTTGCTCAGATACATGTATGAATGATCAAGAAATGGAGGTATTTATAGTGGCAAAATTAAACATACTCTATTGCCACTTATGTTGTTAAGCATTAAAATCTAGAGAAGTATTGGGTGAAAGCTACATGATAATTTGGTCCTCTTTAAGACATAAATCATACAGGCTCTGGGGTCCATATGACAAATTAAATGTTTGAAATGAAGTCTTAGATAATTCTGGTTTTAAAGAGACATATTTTGAGAAGATGATGTTTTGAACCAGGCCATCTAGCAACTCATGACTCAAAATCCAGGTTGAGATTACAGGAGAGTTGTTTCTTTGAGATCTTTTTGATTCTGAAGGTCAGATCCCTCAGAAGAATTTCTCAGACCTCAAAAGTGTGTGTGTGGCAAACTCTGTATTTACTTGGAACATTTCTATGCCATCAATCAGGAAAAAGTTATTTAGTAGGTTTACACACAAAAAACAGACAAATTAAAATTATGTCTCGAATCCTATTGAAACAATAGGTTTGCCACAGTTAATTGTGGTTAACTGATGAGATGTCAGGGCACATCTCCATTCCACAAATGGGCATGTGAGCAGGCATGCAACTGGGACATGTCTGGTACCCCTTCAATTAGCCACATTTAGCCATGGCAAGTTACACAACCTTATGGGAATGCTAACAGGACTCTGGCCTATGCAGTATAAAAATAAGACATAGTATCTTAAGAAGTTAAGGTAGCATTAAGGTGTAAGAGTAGAAACAGAAACAAAAACCCAAAGTAGTACAAAAACCACAAGACTAGAGGAATTTAAGGGAGGTCTTCACAGGAAGTTGGAAAAACTGCAACACAGATTCCAGGGGAGTCTCTCCAGGAAAGATGTTCCATAACTAGAGTAACATTACTGGAAATGGCAGTAGCCCATTATCTTACCTCATGTAGCAGTAGTAGCTGGAAAAAGAGCTCTTGCTTCTGTTTTGTTGCTCTCCTTTTCCCTTGGCTTGATCTAAGGTAAATTCCCTTTCAGGGAGAAGCAATAGAATGCTCATGCATCCTCGGTTCGGTTCATGCAGGCTGTTTTCTCTAAAGATATAAATGCCTATAAGATAAGGGGCACTGTTTTTTTTTCCTGTGCCCAACAACTTTCTAAACATCTTTGGACACTGTATGAACATCCTGATCAAGAAGTATTTTCACATGTGCAAATTCATCCCAGACATTCCAAGGTGTCTCTGAGACCAACGTTCACATCACCAGCGACAGTAACTGTGCAATTTTAATGGACTTCATGCATGCATTTTTATTTATTTTATTTTAAAAAATACATTTTAAAATAAAGGAGATTTACAAGTCAGTTGGTTTGCAGAGTACAGATCAGCTTGGCGGGGACATAAATCACTTCAGCCTACTAGTTCTCTCTTTTTAAAAAGCAAATTTTAAAAGTGCCGGGTACAGAAATCCTTGAGGCTAGCTGTCCAAAAGGTGGCTGGCTTATTCCCATCTTTAGGGTCTATCAGGTCTCCAAATTACATGTACATCAATGTAAAAACAAAGAAACAAAAATCATAGCTGTTTTTTGGTTTTCCAATGCAATAGATCTGTTGTTTACTTTGGGAAAGGCTTAGGGATATGCTCAGCTTTTCCATAAAAATGGAGCAAATAATTTTTCCAAAATAACAGACATCACACAGAATTTTCTGAAGTCATATCTAAGTAAATACTGGGTTAGCTAATATCCAAATCCACATGTATGGGCTTCAACTCAAGCAGAAGAACCTTCCTCTCAGATTTGAGTTGGCCATATCCTTCAATCCTTTGGGTAATATTTCTTGAAGCACAGGCTGGAAACACAGAAAAGTTGTTGCCAGAAAAAAATTGTTCATATCTACATGACTCATATGTAAATTCATCAGAACAGTATTAGATTCCAGAATATCTGGCTACTGCAGATGGTGAGACTGACTGGGGGCACACAACCTAGTTCTCTCTAGATGTTGTAAAATACAACTTCCATCATTCATGAAAATTGGACAGGCAGACTGGAATGTATGAGAGTTGTAATCTAAAACATCTGGAGAAGATCCAGTTGGGGAACTGGACTTTTGCATTAAGCTTGATTGGTTAGTAAACTTAGGAGTAATAAATAATAGTATTTTATATGTAAATAGATATTCCCAGGTACACCAATGTGGGTTGCGCATTTGGATCATTTGTACTCCATCTTTTAAAATTCTGGGAGATCCAGTCTAGCTTTCAGTCAGCATTCTGGGCCTTCATTTCTTGCCACAAAGTTTCCTGGGTTTTGTCATGTCGCTGCACTTTACAGTCTACTGAAGGCACTTCCTGAAGAATTACAACACCCAGGAAGCTTCTTGCAGCAGGAAATGAAGTCCTAGAAGGCAACCTTGGAGAGTTAGGCACTGCTGCAGATCAAGGGAATACAGGTGTCTGAGGGATGAATCTGTGGGCTGAATTTCCCAGAATTCTGCCTTCCAGCTGCAGGGAAGTCTTTCTGCTTCTGCAGTGGATTCAAGGAAATATGAGCTGCACTCCCTTGAAGTAAGAAGTATGCAGTTCTCAGTCTTCAATGTGAGATCACTGTTTTTTCTTTTTCTCTCATAAAGAATTTCTAAGTGATTCACAGTGAGGACAAATCCTGGCTACCATTGCTATAGATGCGTCCCCTTTGCATAGCAGATACAAGACTGACTGCTTCAGAGGGTGGCGTCTGGAGCTTTTAGTCCATCTCAAGCGAAAATATATAATTCCAGGCCACTCTTGTAATACATCACAGTCATTTTCAGCACTTTAGTTGTTTTTTCTCTCTCAATTTCCCCCCTTGCAAAATAAAACATCATTAAAGCAGGTTTAAAGTGCACTTTAGCGCCTGCAATCTTCCCATGCTATTCTTTAATATTTCATCATTAAATAGCAAAATAACCTGATATGATCCTAATTTAGTGCCAATTACACTGCATTGATCAAAGTGACCTTTTCATACTGGAGCACAAAAATCAATCCTACCGTACAACAAATGTCAGGGGGACGAGAGCAACATATAATCTGTGACAATCAAAACATTACTTACAAATGAAATCACCAATGACCTGCATGCCAAGGCAATTTCTGCATAATGTGCACTGTTTTTGTTTGGGGCTTTTGTTGAGAGTTCTTTCTTTTCCCACCATTCCCCATTGTTTGCTGGTTGATGCTGTTGTGTTACGTTGCTGATTATATGCCAGATGATGGCCGCAGCTTCTCAGATAATGTAAAAAGTCCCAGACAAGCCATGGCATGTATTTATTTAGGGCCAGTTCAGACAGGAGAAAATTCTTCCATGAGGAACAGCTTAGCTATGCCTGGGAATGGAGTTGCATGGTGAGGCTCATGTCTGGCCTAGCGTTGTTTTGGATAGAGGCAGGGGTTTCTAGGGATTCATGTGTGTGGACACCTTTTGAAGAAATACACATCTTGATTTTATACATCCTTATTTGGCCTACAAGGAAATAGAAACTTTCCCCCTTTGTCACAAATTGTGAGATTTGTCAATGGAGTATAAACTGCTTGTGTTGATGTTTTTGCCCATTTAAGAAAACATGGTAATTGTTGTACAATTCATAGTGGAACACACACACACACTTCCCCTTTGGCATCTCCTTTGCACTAGAGCTGAGATCTCTCAAGATGGCAGATGAAGGCTCACTCCATTGTCACTGTGTTGAGATGTCCAGAAAACTCTTAAGAGTACATACGATGCCTTCACAACCTACACTTTTTCACCACCACTTTTATATGAACTTTAGTAGCAACTACAGCTGGGGATATGGACAAGGAAAGAATTGGGAATAGATTAATCTGTCAGTTTGGGGTGTTCCAATCTCTTATTTTTTTCTAATCACAAATTCATTTCATTCTGTTTTCATATGAAATTTGCAATTTTCATAGTTTGGACAAAAGTAACCTCTGTTTCCTTGTGCATTTCTATTAATGTATATGTTTTTATACTCAGTTTTGCCTAGTATATACCAGGGATGTTGGCAAGTCTTTGGATCTGAGTCCCAAGGCTGAGTCTTTGGTATCAAGTACCGAGTCCCAAGCCACAAGTCCAGGTCCTTATTAAGAACAAGCTCTTTTGCCCAGAAAAAAGGGAGGGCATGGGTTGGTTCCGAGTTACAAGTCGAGTCCAAGTCACTGAAAAACAAAACAAAACCCCAAGTTGAGTCCAAATTGAGACATTGGAGTGACTTAAGTCTGATGTGACAGTGAGTCCTGTGACTTGAGTCCCCATCTGTGGTATATACACTCCTTGCATGTATCATATCCATATCTATTTTTTACTCTCTACCCATTTTCACTCCCTTAAATTATAGTATCTCTTATCCCAAATTTGATTGCCTGTGCAGGGTAGTGACAGGATTTTAGTCTCTCTGTATTACAGGAAACTATGAGATCTAGGAGCCAGCAAGAAATGTCAGCCAGGAGAAAAAGATGGTGCAAAAAGTAATATCCCTCAAGAAAGCAGCAGTGTGGACAGAATAACCTGAAGTGTATTTGGCAAAAGTCCTGGGTAGCTTTCCCCATCAGCCCTTCTGATGTGTTACACTGCCATAGTAGATCACCTTTCTTGAAAGCTTTTTAAAGCTCAGGCTTTTAATTCTTAAAAGTGCTTATCAAGTTGTCTTTTAATGTTCTCTTTTGCCTTTATCAACTTGGATAGGAAATGGTAGTATGTGTTTCACTCACCAAACTGATTGAGTCCTAGTTTTCTTCCTTAGCCATGTAGTAAGAATATCTCTGTTCCTAGAAAGTCCATTAGCAAACATGATTTATGACTGACACTTTTCCAGCCCTGTATGTAGCCCTGGTAAGAGCTAAATAATATTCACGTGCTGGTTATGAACCAAATCCAATTCATTTCACGCTGATACAGAATTAGTTCCAGACTAATACAAAGAAGCACGATGGGTAGACTGTTAAGGTGACTCCCTCTTTTTAAACATGTCTTTCCAATGCAATTTGCAGCTTAACAGCCTCTCTATAAATGATGTGATTAAGTTTTATACATTTCTGTATATTGATGTATTTACCCAAATGCAGCTGTCGTTCTATATACTATCTCAGATGTTTAGAAGTGAATCAGTTGTGGCTTTTCCCCCCCTAAAGGGCCTTTTTGGGATGATTAAATATAACCTAGATTTTATATCTGAAGAGCTGCTTTGTCCATACTATCTCTGATCCCACGCACTAGTGTGGGATCCAGTCCTTATTCTATGGTGAGATGACTGTGCTGCTATCTGCACAGCTGTGAGCTGTAAATCCAGCAATCCACAAACTGCACCAGAGCACAGACAGAGTTCTGACTCCTGTCCTCTGAAGATGCCGGCCACAGAGACTGGCGAAATGTTAGGAAGAAAAACCTTAAGAACCTGGCCAAACAGCTCCCAAAAGCTACAACAACCATCGGATCCCGGCCATGAAAGCCTTCGAGAATACATTAATTTATTATTATTATTTCATAGTAGGCATCCTTCAGTCTCAAGAGACTATGGTAACATGCTCTGAATAGAGGTCTTGGAACAGCATCTAGTGTTTCTGAGAAGGCCAATTCGAGAGTGACAATCCCTTCCAGACTGAAGACAAATACAATCTGTCCCTTGTCCAGATCCCTGATTTTGCTGCTTTCGGGACTGCCTCTTTGCCTCGGCCTGCTGGACAAGCTCACTGGGTAGCCTTGGACAAGGCATTCCTTCTTACCCTAACCTTCCTTACAAGATTGTTAAGCAGATAAATGGATAGAGGAGGATCATGTAAAATACCCTGAGGTCCATGGAAGAAAATATGACATACAAATGTAGATAAATAAATGGGTTACACAGAAACTGATGTGTTCTTGCTAGCTCTCTCTCAGTCTTTGCTGTTGTTGATTTCAGCTACTCAGTCAGATCATCCTGACAGAAACTGTATGACAGGGACAGTTCCAAACTGTCAAAGGGCTAAAAGAGCTGTTATAAGTAACAGTAGTTGAAACACAAAAACCCAGGAAGCTGCTTCTACGTGTGTCTATAAATATATCTGGTTCTTATATATGTACCTCTGTGTTTATTCATCCTATGCCTAAAATTTTGCTACTATAATTTCTTATTCTGGGTTTTTTAAAAAAAGTTTTATAATGGTTGCAAAATCCTGTGGATTTTTTCTCATGAAGAGCCAGTCATCTTTTTACACTAGTTGCAGAAGAAAGCTGTGCATATAATAACCATGTGCTGTCAAGTCAATTTTGACTTATGGGGACGGGGTTTTCCAGGTAGGGAATAATCTGAAGTGGTTTACCATTCCCTTATTCTGGGGGCATCCTGGGCATGTGCAGCTTGCCCAAGGCCACACAGGCTGGCTATATTTATAGGAGGCACAGTGGGGAATCTAACTTCCAACCTCTGGCTCTGCGGTCAGATAGCTAAATCACTGAGCTATCCAGCATGCACATGTAAACTTTGTTATTTTTAATGGGGTGATCTCTGACTGACATAATTGCAGGCCTGAGTTCTCTGGAGCCATCACAGAATGCTCTGCCATCAGAGCAGTTACTCCTTATGTTTGATCATAGGATTCTGGTCACAGAGTTAAAACGAATTTCTAATATAGGCTGAGGAAGGATTGGTAGTCAGATATTCCACTGTTAGGGAAAGTATGGTGGGATAGAAACCCATTAATATGTGGCATCATTACCACATTTGATGTCCGAGCAGTGGGATTTTGAAAAACCACCATCACAATTTCATGGTAGCATTGAGATAGAGGTATTTTATCATTTTACCACAAAAAAACCTCCTGTTAATGCCCCTTTCCCCTGTTATAACCACACCTCTGATCCCAATGGATTTGTAATTCAGAAGGAGTATACCATACCTTGCTATATGGTATGGTGCTACTCACTCCATCAAGTGATAACTTGATGAAAAGTCCTTCCTCCACTACGGATGAGTTGACACACTCCAAGGACTCAACCAGCTCCAACAGCTCTGAGCGTGGGGGAGAGAAAGATTTCAGTTGGGTTGGTGGCCAATGCTCTCCTTGTAGGACACTCTCCTCCATGGGGAAAAGTACAACCCCCCCCCCAAAAAAACCTACCAAATTTTGCTGGAAGTCCATTTCAAGATTAATTTTTATGGAAGTGTCAGTTTGAGAAATCAGGGACCCTATGTCATCATTTATGAAAAACAGTATTCCACTCTTAGAATCTTAGAGGAGCAGAAAATGACTTTTTATACAGAGTTGTGTGTTTTGTTTTATTCTCTGAACAGGTGCACTTTAGGGGCTACACAAGTGGCCTTGGTGGACCTCAAGTAGCGCTGGGGCTACACATTGCTCACTGTAGGTTAAAATATCCTGAAATGCTGTCAGTTGGGTGAAGGAGAGAAAACAAACTCTGTAGATATACCCCATGAAGTATGTTGTGTCTTAGCATGTTCATTACTCTCTAGGAGTAAAAAAAAATGATGAAGATAACCAGGTGTTGATTTCTGGGGATGGGGGGGATTACTTTGGCAGGACTCCCAACTATTTATGCTACTCTGGAGATGAATGCAGCCCCCCCCCCCATCATATGTTGCCCATCCCTGGCTTAAAGTATTCTCAAGGAGTGGATTGAAAAAGCCTTGCCTTCCAAGGAATGTAAGTATGAAACTACCCTTGCTATATGGTATGGTGCTACTCACTCCACCACTGCCATGGCTGCTGCTTTGTAGCTTTGATTCCTATCTGCAGAGGTGTTACACAGATAGAAGAGCATAATTATGAAAATGTTTTCAATAAAGAGGAGCTGTCCAACCAGGAAGGCATGTCCACTAGCATGCCCACTACTTGTGCAAAAATGATGAGTTGTTGCACAAGTAACAGCCAGGCAGCAGCAAAACAGGTTTGTTGTGTACCCTGATGCCTCAATTTTTATGGAGCATCAGATGTGCTGTCATTGAGTACGTGCATCATTTCGTGATTCTGCCTGAGAAGCATGCTCAGTTGACAGAAGGCCATCTGCTGCCAGATGGTCTGGGCTTCAGACTGGGTGCCTCACAGTATGTTCCAGAAGCTAGAAGGGAGTTTGGGGTTTGGTTAGTCCAAAGGATCTGGTCCATATATTCTGCAGACTCTGCAAATACAGCAGCTTCCCAAGGGTTTGTTTAAGGTTTGTTGACCTTGATGACCATATATTTTGGGATCCTCCTCTATGGACTCCTTTATGCCAGTTACAGGTTCATCCTAATATGAATGCCTTCCTGTCTAACCCTAAACCTTTGCAACTGGTACTAGAGAATGTTTGTGCTCCCACCCTGGACTATTAAGGTTCACAGCAGCAAAGAAGTTAGATAAGCGTGCTACTCATGCATTATATTTGGAACAATCGTCATTGACCATTTTTATTATACTAATGTACATTTTATTATATTACATTCCATGTAATTTTGTTTAAGTTAAGTTTTCTGTTTAGTTTGTAGTTATTATGCTTTTTGTTATTTTATTGTTTTAACTGATTATATGCTTTGCTTATTTATCTAAACAGCCCCAAGTAGTGTTCTGCTAAGTCAGGTGGTGTATAAACCAAATAAATACATACATACATACATACATACATACATACATACATACATACATACATACATACATACATACATACATACATACATACATACTCAGTTCATCTCAGATTCAATGATATTCTGTATTCCTCTTCACGTACATTCCACATCATGATTCCTTATGGGCCCAGCTTGCTTCCACCTGTTTCTAACAAATGGAAACCAAATAACCTATCCTTTAAGAGTGTAACCAAATGTTTTTAAAATGAAAACTTTCACGCTGCTTACCATAGTTAAGATTCTGAGATATCCATGATCTCACAGAAAATATAAACAAATCTATTCACTGCCTCTTTATTATTTAAAATCCAGAACAAAAATGTCAAGCTGGAGTGCCTCTATTTAATACAATTTATAGTGAAGTTTTAGGGTGGACATATAGATCCTGCAGAAAATTTTGAGCATGGTTAGTTACTCAGAACTGCTACACTGTATTTATCAAAATATATCTGTGACTTAACAATTTAGTGCAAGTACCATTTCAGTCGGGTTGGAGTGGTTTCTGATATATGGATACCAGTACCTGAATTTAATTATAACACTAACCTTAATGCAGGACTAGAAGGGTAGAGAGATATGTGAGTGAGAAAGCAAAAGAAACCTTTGGAAGAGAAAGAAATGAGTTATACTACATTTGTATATTATGAGAAATGAAGATTTATTGCTTCTCCATACAATCTTTTAACATCTAGAATTGACTCTACAGTATAAGACCCAGTGTGAATGTACCATTGCATTAAACAGTGTTACACTCCAATGTTATTATAAATTATTATGGGTAGGATCAGAAATGTTATATAATTATATTTTTGTTTTTTAAACATCTGCAGAAGTGAATATTTTTACTGCAGCTTACAGTTGTTGCTCTTGTTATGTGCCATCAAGTCACCTATAACTTATGATGACCCTATCAATGAGCAATCTCCAACTTACTACTAGTATTTATTAGAGGCTTATTCACATCATATGCCAAGACATATGGGAAAATCTTGTCTCCTTCTTATCAACGTAGTTTTAATTCTTTTTGCCTGAACGGCGTCCATAAATTTAATCCACAGATTGCACAGAAAAACTAATCATTTCTTCCAATGCTATAAATTATATCTTATTAAAGGAAACCAAATTTTCTGTGATCACAAATTGGAAAATTATTAACTTAATTCTTTACAAATTGCACAGGAGATAATATCTGATAATCCATTAAGAACATCTTAATCGATGTCTCCCACCAAAGCACACTGATAAGGATACAAGTACTGTTGATTAAAAGAGTGCAGTGTAATGGTTTATAAAAACGTCAAAGCACTTGAAATTAATACTGTGCTAATGCATCAAGCAACTAATTTAGTTTGGAGAAGGACGCTGTGTGCCAAGGATTCAGAGCTAAAAACACTTTGAATATGTGCAACCTGCCAAAAGAGATGGATAGGAGTATTTTACTTCTGCCTGCTGGCACCCTTCTAACAATTTTGCCTGGTCACCAGACAGTGGAATTTGCACAATCACAAAGAAAAAAGGCAGAGGTAGGAGGGGAGGAAAGACAGACTTGAGTGCACTAATTCTGACCTAGCCAATCAAAGCTAATAAAAGAGCAATACAGGCATTTACCCACAGTCACACAAAATACAGTAAATTCTAATAGTAAGCTCTTTCATAAACCAGTTAACCTAGAAAAAGGTGGGAGGAAGGAAGGTTGTAGAGCCTGAATCCTAGCTATCAACAATGACACAAGTCTTTCACTTCACCCTACAGCTCTGACTGGTAGTGTGGTGACTTTGATCTGAGCTTTGTCTAGTGCCTCAGTGGTTGGAGTGTCCAGGTGAGATCTTGGACTTCACTGAGATTCAGAAGTCACTTTCCTTCTCTTTTGGTATCAGCAGCTAAATCTTTTTCCATTTCTATTTGCTAAATTCAAATTACTGAGCATCTCTGGTTAAAAATGTACATCCCATGAATGCCAGATGGGACCGGAGTGTTGTTGCTTCCTCTCATTGCTGACTAGTGACTCTGCTCTGTCCCGTTGTCACCACACAGAGATACCTCAAACCATTCTTTTTTTGGACATTTGTCTGAAGAAAAACTGCATTTGACTAATATAGTAGATGGTAGTGTTAATACTTTTTAAATTTTCCCTTCCAAAAAAGAGTAACAGGATGGGATGCTTTTCCTATATTTTGTTTCGTTTTTGAATAACATGTATTTTAGCTGGTTAGCTCAGTGGTTTACGTATCTGGCTGTGGAGCCAAAGGTTGGGAGTTAGATACTCCACTGTACCTTCACCTCCCTGCGTGGCCTTGGGCAAGCTACACAGTCCTAGGATGCCCCCAGAAGGGAATACTACTACTGAGTATTCTCTATCTGGAAAATTCTTAAAAGGGTTGCCATAAGTCGGAATTGACTTGACAGCACAGGACATGATTATTGTTATTAACATGTATTTTGTTTTTGACAAGGTAGTATCTTTTTTTCTTTCTTTGATCTTCTGAAAAATCTGTGAATCAACCCACCTGTGTGTGAACAGCTGTGACATGACTGTTGTAATTTTGAACCTACCGTAAAATGATACAATCTGTGCTCAGGTGAAAAGGATATCAAAATCCCACTGGAATTATATTCTGTAGCTATTGCTGATGCACCTTTGGTTTGGGAGGCTTTAAGGGGAGTTACCTTTTCTCTTTCCTTTCAGTATCTCTTCACTTGAGATGTTGTTAGTGATCCTAAAATGGCCAATAAAACCTTTAATCTCAATCTCTCTCCCATCACACATTCAAGAGACATTTTTAAAATGGCAACCAATGGCTGAATCCCATTGTAAGTCCCAAGCAGAGTAGACCCAATGAATCAATGGGACTTACATAAGAATCACCAAAGTCTACCCGTTTCACTCGATCTAGTCTGGAGGTGCGACTGAGGAGCCTAACACCGAGAGAGGCCCAGAGGGAAAGGACAAGAAACCGGGCCTTCTCGGCGGTGGCTCCTCGGTTATGGAACAACTTACCTTCAGAGATCCATATGGCCCCCTCGCTGGGCGTCTTTAAAAGCCAATTAAAAACATGGCTGTTTAGGCAGGCCTTCCCTCCGGGCATTATTTGATTTATTTTTGTTCTCCATCTTGAATGATTATTAATTTTTAATTTTGGGATGTTGATGTTATTTTAATTGTTTTGTTATGTATGATGTACGCCGCCCAGAGTAGTCGAAATGACTAGATGGGCGGGATAGAAATATAATAAATAAATAAATAAATAAATATTAACAAATCCCATTGAGTCAACGTGTCTACTCTAGTTGGGCTCAACAATCAGATTTAGTCATCTCCCATTTTCTGAAAATTATTGATTATTTATAAGTAGGAAAACATGCCTTCTGAATCTTCAGCATGTGTAGGCATTTCCATAAAATGTTTCCTATAAATTCTCTCTTGCTTTTAAAAATAAATAAATAAATAACAACACATCCTTAATATCGAATGAAAATTGGTGACTGACAAGAGACAAACAATTCCTTCCATTCCTTAGTGAGTGTAATAACTGTTAATTATGTGAAATGAAGCAATTTTCTCCTGTTATAAAGCAGGGATGGTTACTAAATATGTCTGCTATTTGGATATACATGGCCCTTCAATCTGAAAAGAGAGTGCTATTCTCGTTGTTCCATTTGTTTGGGAAAATAGGTCCAAATTGATTAAACTAATCATTTTATTCTAACTGTTCTTTTTAAAGGCAACGGCTGATTGCCTGCCCCTTTTGTTGCTGCAGCGAAGCCCAAGATGGTACAAAATAACAATCTTGCCAGTTGTCACAACTATTTGCTCATTCTTTAATTAAACATAATATCGGAATTGGTATAATTCACTTCTAATTGGAGAACATCTCCTTTAGTCATAAAGCAATATGGTTTTGGGGGGGAATAAATATGGAAGGAGTGGGGGCGCTGTCAGAACGCCTGCTGTTCTTGTCCTGTCACATTGGGCACAAGATCACTGTATGGCTTTTGATGAGTTTCTTCAGCTCCACCACTCCTCCAAGCAGGGTTAATGCTAATGTAGTAAAATACTGTGGGAACTAATTAAGATCCACACTCAAAGGTCAAACACAAATACAAAGTCAAGTGAATGAAAGCTCACAGAGTTCACAGGGTATAAAAACCCCATTTAGCCCCAAATTAGATTGAGACTATCATGCAGAATGAAAGATGGTATTTCCAAATGTTTTGGAATTCATTTTTCATATCAAGGCAGATGTTTTAGACTAAAGCCAGAATCCTATGACTTAATTACTCAGGCATAATGAAATATTGGCAGACTAGGGACTGACATGTCAGTATCGACAGAATAGTTTTGGGGAGGGGGTATACAACAGAGCAGATGTCTGTTACGCTATGTTTTATCACAAATGTTGTGTACCATGAAACACTATCATGTCACCATTTCTTCTCCTAGAACTCTCTGTATCAACTTATGAGCGTTCCTACCTGCATAGATTAGGTTCACACAAAGAATATATCTGCATAGTAGTTTTGGGGAGGGGGTATACGACAAAGCAGATATACTTATTAAAATCCACTTTCATTCTGGCAAGCTCAGAGTGGCAAGTATGGCTTTCCTTCTCCCTAATTTATTTTCACAACAGCAACCCTCTAAACTAGATGAGGCTGAAAGAAGGAAGCGCCCAAGATCACCCAGTGAGTTTCATGGCTCAGAGGGGTCTTCCATCTGGATTTATTAGGCCCTGATCCAACATCCTAATCAACACTCTGGTTAGACCTCCCTAGATAAACCACCACATTTAAGATGTACTCATTCCTTGTTGTTTGTTCTTGTTACATGATGTCAAATCACCTTCAACTTATGGTAACCCAAGGAATGAGAGATTTCCAAAAATTCCTGTGCTCAGCAACCCTGCTAAGCTCTTGTAAACTCAAGTCCATGGCATTGTTTAGGGAATCAGTTCACATCGTACCTGGTCTTCCTCTTTTCCTGCTGCCTTCCACCTTTCCCAGAATTATTGTCTTTTCAAGAGAACATGCCTTCTCATGATGTGCCCAAAGTAGGATGACCTCAGTCTTATTATTTTTGCCTACAGAGTTTGTTCTGGCTGGATGTGATCTAGGACACCTTGTTTGCCCTTTTAGCAGTCCAGGGTATCCAGCACCACATTTCAAATGAAACATTTTTTTCCTGTCAGCTTTCTTTACTGTCCAGCTTCCACACCCATTCATGGTGATAGGAAATACAAGAGTGTGGATCATCTTGGTCTTGGCCTCCAGTGACACATCTAATTCCTTCATTGCTGCCCTCCTGAGTCTCAGTCTTCTTCTGATTTCTTGGGAGCAGTATTGATGATTGAACCAAGGTATATAAAATCTCTAACTATTTCAATTTCTTCATTGTCAACATTAAAGTTGTGTAGTTCAGTAGTCATGATTTTTGTCTCATTCCTTACCCCCATGGTGCTGCACTTACAGAGAACCACCTAGCTTCTTCCGTCTCCAAGTAGTTCCTGCTTACATGTATGATATTCGTGCAAGGAAGAATTCCAGTTTTCTAGTGTTTTTGCTCTCCAGTACAGCATACAGGGCAAAATGTTGCAGACATGTCAGTTTCTACATGTAGAAAGTGAATAAAAGATGGGAGGGGCTAAACAGAATACCTCTCACTGTGTGTGGTGAGTATACCTGTGGAGATAGGAACTGAATATTCCTTTAACAGTGAATGAGCATATGATGGATCAGGATGTGCATCTTTACCAAAAGTGGTTATTGATACTCACCACTGCCCATTAAAAAAAACAAAAAACCCAAAAAAACCAGAGTGAGTGAGTTAGGAAAAGGATTAAGTAATACAAAAAAGAAAGAAGAAAATAAAGGAAAATGGCATAGGCAGAACTAGATTGGTCTAGTTTATTTGTTTTAATCTCACTTTTTAAAGCAGTTGCTAAGTTGCAACTTTAAAAAATAAAAATTACAAAAAGCCCCAGAAGTATTCCATGATAACCCAGAGATTCCATCTTCACTGACACAGGAAAAAGTTTATGAGTTGAGCACCTCTGGTACATCTATTAGCAACTGGAAAGCTAGCAATTCCCAGCAAGCATCCACCTCAGTTAATCTCCCTCTCTTCTGATTGAGAGGCTTTCAACAAACAAAGGTTTTAACATTCTAAAGAAAGCTTGCCCAAGGGTCTTGTTACTCCATATAAAAATTAACCAGACTTTCTTTCTCCCACATGGGAATACACATCTGTTCTAACACAATGCAAAAGAATGCAGCCTGCCTGCTAGTGGTGAACTGGCACCTGCATACCAGGGCTAGTGCTTTTGACATCAGGAACAATAAAAACTTGGATCAGCTGCTTCTACTGGTGTTTGAAGTGAGCAGCATTTGCCTGGTCATGTTACTTTAAACACAATATTTGAAATAAAAATGGGGGGGAAATGTGTGGATGGTCTCTCACACTTAAAAAATCAGCTTCTGCCTATGAACTCCACTATATCCAGAGAAGATACAGGGGTGGAAAGAGAGAATACAAGTTGCTTATACCCAAGACATGTTTTTAAACTATTTTTCTCTAAAATAGCAGGCTAGAAAGGTGGTGTTGCTGGTGCTCATGATTCTTGCCATTCTATGCAGCTTCCTATCCAAACTTTCAATAGCTGCTCAGCAGTGCAGCCAGATTCTGTGGCCATAAGCCATTCCAGTGTCATTGGCTTATGATATATTTCAACGTACTGGTGATCTTTGGAGACCTAAATCACTTGAGACAAGTTGATTTGAAGGACTGCTTCCTCCTGTAGAGGAATGGGTTACTCACAGAAATCTTGTCTGCCTCTTGAGGTAATAAAGAAGGTAATCGTGAACAGAGAACACTTAGAGTGCTGAGCTTGGCCTTGGAATATTGAGCTCACCACAGAGACATACCATTCACTGGGCAAGCTGCACAGTCCCAGGATGCCCCCAGAAGGAGAGAATGGCAAACCACTTCTGAGTACCCTCTACCCAGGAAAACCCTGAAACAGAATTGACTTGACAGCACAAACAGTCCTTGGCTAACATTCCTCTGTCCAATCTGTTTTAGAGGTTGGTGTAAGGATAAAAAAGGGCACTGTTTCCAAGTTCAAAACTACAGAAATATATGGGATGTTGTGGGCAAAGGAAGACCGTAGCTGGCCATCTGCATCAAACACACACACACACAGAGAGACTCCTCTGGTAGAAACATTACAGAAGAAAGGGCCGGTGCATATGCAACCATTTGATAGTTTTCCTTTTTATTATTATTCAGACCTCCATATGCTAGACACATTTACACAACACCAAATCCCTTTGTTTCTTGAATGTGTTTACATTTGGCCGTGCCAGTAAAATCAGTAGTCTAATAGGATGCCTCATCAAGTCACATTTAGAGAGATGATAGTCTAGTCGTGGTCTTGTGTACCTTTTCATTCCCCATCCCAGCCAAGTGCACCTGCCTGTCACGGAGCATAGGCCTTGCCCGCTTCCTGTGAAGTAGCTGGATTTAGAAGAATTAGTTCTGCTTGCTTTGTGAAGCTGAGCCTGTCTCCACGTTTCTTATTCAAACCCCCACTCTTTTGCTCAGGCTCAACTGGAACCATTTCGTACTTCCATTGTTCAGAGTTTTTTATTTGTTTCCCTCCAGTCAAGCACATGTTTTAAAAGGCGACCTCCCAGCAATCTTCTTTTCCCCCTCCTTTCACATGACTAAGCGATTATCTTCTTCCTAATCAAAGAGACAGATGAAAAGAGTTTATTAATAAAACTTTCCCTTCAGGAAGATTGGAAATGAATGATTAGTAAAATACACCCAATTTTACTTATAGACCCCCCTCACAGAGAGGCATCTGTGAAGGGCCGGGATGCCAGAATAGTGGCAAGGAGTCGGGCATCTGGAAGCTATTTGTGATATGGATTAGAAGTCAAGCTGCACAAAGATACTGCCTCCAGTCACAAAAGCTTGCTCTGCAGAGGGGAAAAATATGCTGCTTGTTTACTGTGCTACTTTCCCTCTTTTGCCTGTTATCTGTTTTATTTCCTCTCACGCTCCCCTCTCCCCACAGCATTCATGTGCAATTATGTCTACACAAATATGCCAGCTGGTGGGACTTGTTAAACATATATATTCACCCCCTACGTTTTTAGCAAGGAAAAAGAAGACAAGGATATTGGGATATACAGAAACGGCTCTAAAATGCGTTCTGGGCTTGCAAACCATCAGCTATTGCCAATAGGACTGAGTCTAAGAAATTATCAACAGGGCCCTTCACCAGAATCTGCTTCACTGAGTGTGACTTATCTGTGCAAAATATGAAATAACAATGAACAGTGATTCTGGGCATGTGCATAATCTCTTACATCAGAATAACCATCCCTCTCTCCACTTTTCACGATTTTATAGCTATAGCAATTGTTATTTTTAACAAAGAATATCTATGGTCAAAAGGACAACCGATAGCAAATGACTCATCAACTTCTGAAATAGGTAAGAATAGATCTGTGCATTTCCGTTTCTCTCACTTTCAATTTCTTCTAGTCAATAAATTCAGTTAGTTCCAAACTATGATAATTTCTTCAAATTTAAATTTGCTTCATCAGAGTTTTTTCCTTGAAATTCACTCAATATTTGTGTGCATTTCTGTGTATATTTCTCCTAATTCTGTCTAGTATACACATTTTTGTAAGCAGTTTACTAACATAATGCATTTTAAATTTTCTTTTCCTAATTAAGTATTTTTGAACACATGTTACAAAATAGAGTACTCTCTATATTATAAATAATATGTATATTTTTATATCTACCTGTTGCTTAGGGAATTCAACTGCAAAACTTAAAGAAATGTGAACTTTTTGGGGGGTCCTTTTCAGGAGAAAGTTGGGGTAAAATATTTTAAATTAATAATGAATAAATAAACTTTGAGAGATGTGTAAGTTTTGCTTCATGTTTTGGCAGGGAAAGAGAGTGACTCCAGTTTTGGGGGTTGCTGTGAATCCAGTCTAGGTTTTAGTCTTTGCATTGCAAGAGGTAGCTAAGGCATTGAAGCTATTCTGGGTGAAGAGTTAAACACCTTGGAAAGCTCCTGTAAAGGGCAGACTGAAACATGGAGTGGATTCATAGCACTCTTGAAACTGGAGTTGCCAGCCACCACTTACACCTGAAAAATTAGGTACTGTACATTTGATTCAAAATATGAACTTAATGAATTTCTCCCCATCTCATGTAATGAAAAAAACTATCCCAATATTTTCTATAACTGTATAATGTTTAAAGACACACATGGACATAGAGTTGTGAGAATTAAAGATTTTAAATAGATGAATAAGAAGGTATTTGAAAACAAATCTGATCTAAGAAAACTAAATAAATTACCGTTGGCTAATTTAACATTAACTAAAATTTAAAAAAATGGTTGAAACTCTTGAGGTGGCAATCAGCTGTCAAACAGCTTGCTTCTTCTGATCTGTATGCAAGTCAACAAGCACCCCATAATATGGAGATCAATATGAATTAACAATACAATTTGAAATTCAAAATTATACCACAAATAGAATAGTTATATACCAAAGTCTTTATGTACATCTACATCATCTCTCTCTATAGATACAGGAAAAGAAAACAAGCATAGCTTGACTGGTGTAACTCTCCTATGGTCTAAGCAATACTTGGTCTTTAGTATTAAAAAGGGGCTTATAATTTACAAAGAAAGCCAATCAATAAATAAACTGTCCCTAATCAGCCAAAGAGCTGGCAGAATGACATTCCATTATCCTGTCAGACATATTGCAATCAAATGCAGGGAACCTCAAAAGGCAGCACTGCCTCTTGCAGCTTGAACGCTCACTCTTTTCTGTCTTCTGCCCAGAAATTTTATGCCACCGTTTGAGGTCTTTTTGCCTACAAGTGAAAGGAAATCAACCGGCATGCTGTACTGATTCCCAGGTACATTGTGGCATGTCATTTTATTTCATAAAGCTGTGTAAACTTCATCTGCCAGGCAAATAAGCCTCCCCTGTTGTGACGGCACGGTGTCACTTGGGCTCAGTGACAGCTGATTCTCAGCAGACAGCGCTGTCAGAGAATCAGAGACTTCCACATGTACAAGTGAAATTAACTTCTGTGAGTCTGACATTTCCCACAATCAATACTCACAGCGTCCTTGTCTCTAGGATCAAAATTCATAAATCAAAAGCAGAGAGCATGAAATAAGGTATTTGATAAATCCATTAACTGAAGTAGAAGTATACTTCTCCTGGGCTGTTTATCGTATACAGAAACATTTCCAGGGGCGGAGGGAGTTATAGCAAGAAAAAATATGTTGGACAAATGTTTGCATTGTGTGTGTGCACATGTTTTAGAAACGTTCTGGGGAAAATGTTTAGCTTTTAATAATGATGATTCACCCTCAAGCGAGGTCCAGTTTTGTGAAGAATAAAAGATGGCCCACACTGAGGATGGATACAGGCTCCCAGCCCGACTAAAGGGCACACAGATTGGACTGAACTTTTTGACAACACTCCAATTCAGTCTTTGGCTATGGAGCCTTGTTGTTTATGTTTTCCCAGTCACAGGTGGAGGATCCTCACAGAGAACCAGAAACACACAGATACCATCATGGACCTGGGTCCTTGATAATATTTGTGTATTTCTAGTTCTCTGTAAGGACCCCACTCCTGTGACTAGGGATGGGATTTTTAGGATTTTTATTTATTTATTTATTTGTATTTTGAATGTCAACATCCAAAAGTCTGCTGGAATTGCCTCAGCTTGAATTCTGGAGACTTTAACATCTCCCCACAAGCCCTCTGAGGTGTTTGATGTAACTTACAGGTGGTGCCTAGTTTCTTGAGTGGCACTCTATCCAGAGCTTAATGGGCAGGGAGACTCCAGGATCCCTAATGCTTTGCAGTGCTTTGTAGCTTAGCCCCACCCAGCCAGTTTCTCTGTCTGGGAACTCAGAAATATGGGGCTTCTTTTTTCTCATTTATGCACTAGCTATACATTACATCAAACATCTTAGAGGGCTTTTGGAGAGGAGAGATATAAAGCTCCAGAATTCTATTTGGAGCAATTCCAACAGACTTCTGGGTGTTGTAATTCAATACTACTCATCCTTAACTGTGACTGGGGAAAATATGAATAGCAAGGCCAGATCTAAATTCAGTGGTGGAGACAGAGAAGGAGGAATAAGTGAAAATACTACTTCACATAAGTGGATTTGTCATTGTTGTTAAAATACTCAGGGAGAAACATGTTGCGATCATTATTATATCTTTACAATTGTGACACCTCTAGGTTTAATTTTGCTGCCTTTTTTTGTTTTGATTTGAGGTGGCCCCACCAGAGAGTAGCCATGCTATAAAACAGTTAGCCCATAGTATTTGTCCTTTAAGAAAGACAAATATACTTGCACGGTGGAAGAACATTGCATACTATACTTCATTTTCTTTTCTTTTCTTCTTTAAATTTCTTTTAGGAGTGGCATGTAAAAATATGGGCCAAAATCCTGTTGAACTTTCCTGAACATGTAAATCCAACCACCCAAGCACTTTTCACTTTTTGCAGCCTGTTTCATGGTCAGTCATATGAATGATTGCGCAACAGGGAAATGACCCAGTGCACAGTAAGCACCCTGAAAAATAGATCACACTGCTGGTGTGATTGTGCTTAATGTTGCTCTGTGACTCCAGCAGACTTTGCCCGTGCTATTTTTATGGAATGCTGTCTCTGTAGGGGCTGTCTGGATTGCTCAGTGGTTTAGGTATCTGGCTGCAGAGCCAGAGGTTAGGGGGGGTCAATTCCCCACTGTGCCTCCTGAGAGAAGAGCCAGCCTGTGTGGCTTTTGGGCAACCTGCACAGTCCCACGGTAACCCAAGAAGAAGGGAATGGTAAATTACCTCTGAGTACAGTAGGACCGTTGTATCCACTGGATCAGCACCTGGAGTTTCACTTATCCACTGCCTGAAAATATTAAATCAAATCAACCAGAAATATATGTCCCCACATTGTATAGGCAGAACTGGCCACTAGAATGAACCAAAGATGATGCTATATATAGGGTTTGTTATACACGGTTTTCAGCATCCGTGGAGAGGGGCTTGGAACCAATCCTCTGCGGATACCATAGTCGTACTTTATTCCGTACCTGGAAAATGCTGAAAAGGGTAGTCATAAATCAGAATTGACTAGATAGCACATGGTGATTATCTCTGAAGGCAAGTGAGCTCAAGGTTACAAACATGACTCTCTTCCATACCACTTCATCCTTTATTCTAGGTAAATGTACATATCACAGAACATGACATTTACCATTGCAGGCAGTTATTATGTGCCATCAAGTTGCAGCCCACTTATAGCAACTCTAATAGGGTTTTCAAAATAAGTGAGATATTTAAGGAGTGTTTTTACCAGTTCCACCCCCTCCCATGAGTTTCCATGGCTGAACAGGATTCGAACACAAGTCTTCTGAGTCCTGCTCCATCACTCTATACTACACTGGACAGTTGCATTTAAATCCTCCTTTATCTCCAATGAGTTCAAGGTGACATACATAGTTCTCTTCCTTTTCACTTTATCCTCACAGCAACCCTGTGAGGTAGGTCCAGCTGATTGAGAGTAAATGGCCCAAGGTCACTCAGTGAGTTTCATTGCTTAGTGAAGACTAGAACCTGGATCTCTCAGCCTCCAGTCCAGTCTCCTACACACTACACTACAGTTTCTACATAAGCTGGTATATGACATACATAGCTTTGCCACTCATGGGGAGGTTGGCTTGTGATGAAGTTGCCCATCCCTGATCTTTTTGATCTCAGAAAGAAAACAAATCTATTTCATCCATTTCTGATAGTATCAAGCAGAGGCAAGAATATATTGTACCAAATGTCTGCTTTCCTTTACAGATCTTTCCCCAGCAACTGCCTGCAATAAAAAGGACATTATTAATAGCTAGGCACTTCCCTAGAGATATGATACTAATATTAAGGGTGCTTTATTTTATATATTCAGTCACTACACATCAGCTCATACAAATGGTTTGATTTTGCCTTCCTCTAATTACAACGGGAGCCAATAATTAGAACAGTTTTTTTCTATATAGATCCTCTGTCTTCTAATATGTCAATAGTTGTGGTTTTCCTAGAGAGTTTAAATGTACTGCAGTAAGTGCCCTTGAGAAAGATTTTTTTTGTTGTTATTCAGATTCGATCAAGTTTTCACCCCTCCACCTCTGCACTGCTGCTAAACTATAATTTGCTCCTGAAGAATATCTTCCACCCTTGATGACACATAACCCACACCAGAAGGAAAAAGAACCATGACTAATAGGCAAAGAACTTCTTTGCATGGGCCTAGAGAATGAAATTATTTCATCCGTATCACTTCTTTCCTATTCTGGGTGAACAAGGATAATAGATTTGTCATTTACAGTCATTCAAAAGACTGAGTCCAATTTTGTTGTAAAGCTGTTCTACGGGATAGAAATTATCAGGTATTCGACATTGTAACAAAGGGATAGAATAGATTCCCTTCTTTCACAAAGCACTCTTCTGCAGCATTTTCAGAGGCAAAAAAATAAATAAAATTGGCTGTGCTGTTTAACCAAGTAAAGTCATTCACATCCTGATGAAGGAATGTGTGGATGCTGAAATGAACCTAGGATCTTTTGATGGGGTGGTGTGTCTCTGTTAATTTCAACCGAAGGAGATGCAGTTCTGGGTGTATAAGGAAAGAATCATACAGGTAGTTTCCTTCTACTGCAGTGGTTCCCAACCTTAGGTCCCCAGATTTTTGCTTGCTTGCTTGCTTGTTTTTATCCCACCTTTCACCTTAAGGACCCAAGGCAGCTTACATCATTAAAAGACCATATTAAAGCTAACAACAGTGAGTATACAAATGCCAAAAAGGATCAAACAAATACCACACAAAAAGACATGAGCAACACCAAAACACGTTCAAAGCAGGAAGGTACAACAATCCATTGAAAAACTCCACTCAGGCAGCCAGTCACTTGGGGAAAGCTTGCCTGAAGAGGAAGGTCTTCTGCTTGCAGAAGGATGTTCTTGGACTAAAACTCTCAGAAGCTTTCACCACTAGTTGTGCTGGCCAGGATTTCTGGGAGTTGTAGTCCAAGAACATCCGGGGACCCAAGGTTAGGAAACACTGTTCTACTGAAACAAATGGAGGCAGGCATTTGGAGTTGGTAGCCTCATATGCCTCTGTTCAAGAACCTGGAATATAGCCAAGCCAATATTCAAGCTTTTAAATGGTCAGCTTAGTTTGGGATGCCCTTGAACTCAACAGGCGTGCCCCAAACTAGATTTTGCAGGAATGATATAGTTCCAGCGTTATCAGGAACAGTTCAAGTTGGCACGTTCAGAGCTGCACAGGGTTCCCTCCCTTTGCCCACCCATCCAATATCACCCTAGCGTTTTTTCAGAGGTTCAAAATGTGGTTCAAATAAATATTTGAGGAGGGGAATGTTCTCACCCTGTCCTCTCCATTCCTGCCTTCTATGGAGAGCTACAGTCTGAAGAGGTAAGTCTTTGCCACACATGGAAGCTCTCCACAATGCTTCATAACCCTGAAAACAACAACAATCTGAAAACCTCCATCAGTCTCCACAGGAAAGATAATATTATGGTCACAGTAACTATTTGAGTTCAGTCCCATGTACCATTTCCAGCACATTTATCTGCAGCTGCAATGACTATGCTGAGGTGTTTTCACATCTGGAGTTCTTGCAATAAAATAATAAGTTGTCGTACCATATCAGCTTGTAGTCAACTCGACAAAGATAAGAGTGATGGCTTTAATAATAACATAACTTAAACAGCAACAGCAACAGCAATAATAACCAATAACAAATAATAATAAACAAAACTGACAGATTTACTATTCCTGGCAATCTAAGCCCCTTGCGAAGAACTGAGCTCAGTCCCGGGAGCTGAGTTTGAATTTTGCGTACAATGGAACCCAGCTTTGTAGAACAATCTTCACAGGAAACCTATTCTGCTTAAGTCTTATTATGCAAATTAAATAAAAAGAAACACTGTGAGATTAAGAATAAGGAAGAGTGCTCTGTTTTCAATCAGGTTTAGTTCTATGTCATTCCAAGAACTTCTGTATTTCCATTTCCTTTTGCTTCCAGTCAGTTCACATATGGTATTCACAAACAATTTAAGAAGTTGTTTAGCACTTTATTTTCAAATATGCTTCTTTTAAGGGCATGGTGGAAGAATTACAGCCACAATTAATGACATGTCAATATCTTTCTAAGAAAAATATTGATGTCCAATTGGTAATCAAGCACTTACTGGATAGCATACCCATATTTCAATGACTCCCATCCATCAGATCAAGCACTGAAATATTAGCAAAGTTGGAGGATGAACTCCAGAGTGATGGCAGAGGGGTCAGAGAAGAGGACATGGAACCCCTGAACCCAAAGCCACTGTTCTGAACCAAAAGCCATCCTTCTACGTATCTGTATAGATTTCAGTAATATTTCATGATGGCTAAACATGGCAGTTCAGTGCTTTTTAGGATTTAACCGGGCACTAAAGGCTATTTCAGACCTGGAGGAATTGCATATAAAGTTTGCAGCCTTGTGGAAAATATAGCCCACCCTCTTCTTCAGGTACCGCTGGCTGCTAGTATTTTAAATTGGTCCATGCTTAGCAATGAACTAGAACAAAATATATGGCCCAGAGAAGGAAGACAAGAAACCAGGCCTTCTCGGCGGTCACTCCTTGGCTGTGGAATGACACACACACACCCGCAATTCGTTTGGCCCCTTTGCTAGTGATTTTTTAAAAGTCACTAAAAACCTGGTGATTTAGACAGGCATTCCAAAACGTTATACTTGTGGACTCAGCTGAGCTTAGTTAGTCTACTTGATCAAGTCCGCCATTTTAAATGCTTTAAATACTGTGAATGTTTTGTGTAATTTTTCATGTTTTGACGATACTGTTTATTTGCATTTTATCATTCTATTTTCTGTTCTGTTAAATTGTATTTTAATTATGTTGTTTATATTTGTTGTAAACTGCCGAGAGTGGCCTTCGGCCAGATGGGTAGTTTAAAAATAAAATAAAATCAATCAATCAATCAATCAATATGGGCCCGGGGCCTGCCTAAAAATGAAAGCAGAGCCTAAACTGCTTGTGAGCTGAAGGCCACACAGGTGAAAGAATACATACCATAACCTTTTGTTGAAGTGAGGCTTTCTCTAGTATCTGTTAAGGATGACACTAATCACCTGTGCTGATATGAAGGAACTACACACATGATGCACTGTCAGTTTTGCTTTCTCACAGTTCCATATTTTTAAACTATAAGCTCTTTTATGACAAATAGGAAGAAATTTTTAAATTTTGGTACAGTACATTAACATGAACTGAAGTGAAATTCCTTCCCTTTTTGCAACAGTCACGAGTTGCAGACATTCCCAACAAGGCGAGCGGCATATTGTACCTACCTCTGATGAAGTTGTTAAAGATGAGGCACCTTTTAAAAAGAGATGGCAACTAGAGATAGGCATGAAATGCTTCTTCATCTGTCAGTCCAACAGGTGTTCCATGGTTCTGAGCTCTGCCTCCTTTGGCAGGCGCCCACTCAAAGGAAGTGCCCTGGCTTCCCTGCCCCACCATCTCCAGGCACTGCCCTCTCAATGGGTGCCTGCTGGAGGAGGTGGGGCTTGGAACCATGGAACAACTGTTGAACCAACAGACAAACCAGCATGAGCTGCCAAACTGGTGGTTTGTGCCCATCTGTAGACTGACAACTCTAATTCAACAGTAACATGTTTAAATACATAGGAATTCAAGCCTAGACTTTTAGAGTTAAACTTCCCAGTCCTTGGGCCTGGAAGGATAAATCTGTCAGCATTCTTTCAATTCCAAGGATGAAGAAATAAGTGAATATTAATACACTTTTATTTATTTATTATAGCCGTAACACTAGTTTTTGTGCAGGGACCTACATCATGTATGATCATAAGCACCAGATGCTCATGTGCAGGCACAAAATTCTCACTATAAGCAAAGACTGAGAAAACACATACTTGGTTAGGGAATTTTTGGAGTTGTAGTATAAGGATTTTTTCCAATCAATCAATCAATCAATCAATCAATCAATCGATTCTGAAAGTGGCCTGAGAAAGGTGGGTCTCTGATTTACTGAGGCCTCTGTTGTTGGCGGTGTTGCATGGCTCTCCTGGCATGGCGGCTCCACATGGTGGCCAGGGACAGTGCTGGGGCATGCCAGGAGACTAAAATGGGTCAGAGGAGGTCTGTATGTGTGCGTGTATGTTAATCAACTCTTTATGCTTTGTAGTTTCATTTTGGGAGCATAAGGGTTAGACACATATTTTGAACTACACAGAGGTCTGGAGCCCCTAATCCCAGTGTTGTTTAAGGGAGAAGTGTATATGCATGCAACATTACAAACTCATTTTGTATGAAACAAGGATATGCTCAGAATTTTGTTGGGGAAAGCACACAAGGGTAATGATGCAGCTGAATTGTGCTCTTTATTGGGATTTCAGTTGTATGACCAGTTTCACAACTGGGATATCTTTCACAACCAGTCATGTGACAGATACCCCACCAGAGGATGTGGTATTATTGTCCGTGTAATTTTTTCCTCCCCAGAGAATTCTGGCCTGTGTGAGATCACTGTTCTCAACCTTAGAATCCGTGCTGTGTATTTAATGTGTATATTGATGCAATGCAATTGTGCATGATAAAACCGAACTTGAACAATGTTCAGACAATCTTCTATGAACCACAAAAAAAGGTAGGAATGGGTTACACATTCTGAGGCTTCTCCAGATCACAGCCGGGGTGTTTATGTTTCCCAGAACCTCAGACCATGAAACATATCATTACACTTTTAATGGAAGATTTTCACATTAGAAATGAACATTTTGCCTTCAAGGAGAAAGGTAATATGTCTCCATCATAACATATTAATTAATTACTGGCTTGCCATTTTTGTGGAACTAAATTTGAATGGCACATTAATAATGAAGGTAATAAGTTGGATTAATTTTATTGTAATGGATACCAAGCCGTCTAATGATGATAGCTGCTTCTGTGTTGTTTCTTTTCCTAAAAATAAATTAATAGCACCGCCTTATGAATATTCTGTCTTTTTTTCTGTGAAATTACTGAGAACAATTCTCTTGAATTTATTTGTACATAAACTTAAAAAAAATACCTTGAGGGTTATGCTTAGTTTAAAATGCTATAATGAAATGGAAATGGTGTGTGTTTGGGAGGTAGACATTTGTTAATCAGTTATGAATTTCCTCAAGCTTGCAATCAATTAACTTAATAAGAAAAATTCAAAGGACTGAAACTAAAAAAATTTAAGACTCAGTGTCACTGAAAAAAGTGTATTTAAAAGTATCCAATAAAAGTACCCAATAATGCCTGATTAACACTTGTACATTCATCACCTGTTGACCAGAGGATCAGGTAATGACTTGTATATTTGAATGAGTCATCATAGATGAATTACCATCACAACAAAGAAGTTCCATATCAACCAGCTGCAAATTCAAAGCAATATTTTGTGCACTCGTTTTGTACGTCCGTCACCTATCAAACATAGAAAGATCAGGTATTGTACAAAATACACATATGAACCAGCTTCAAGTGATAATACATAGTCATTGGCAACAACTGAATATGAGACACCATTCTCATACATATACATAGGCTTTATTTTGGCTGTGAATTAGGACTAAATAGTGAAGGACTCTGAAAAAACCCATGCTATATACAAACAATATGAGCAATGCACGGGAATGTATGTGGTGGGGTAAAGCAAAGCAAAGTGTGCAGTTTATAAATCTCCCATTAGCACTTAAAGAACTCTCTGAGCAGTTTACAATTTAATTATGCAGGCTACACATCGCACCTCCACCCAGTGGACTGGATACTTAATTTACTTGGAAGGATGGAAGGCTGAGTCCACCTTGAGTTGGCTACCTGAGCCCGTCAGGATTGAACTCAGGCTGTGAGTAGGATCTTGGCTGCAGTACTGCAGTTTAACTGCTGAACCATGAGGCCAAAACAGGGCATGGGTTTGATAGCCTACTAAATAGGAACTGCAAAGTGTACAATGCTACATACAAAATGTGTTGTATGTACTACTATCTAGTATCAGTTCTTCAGGGGTCTTGCAATATTTCAATATGGGCATACAAACAAGCAAGCAAGCAAGCAAACAAACAAAAAACAGTCAGCCAGTTCACAGGCCTATGAATAGGATGAGAGCAAGCATGTTACTCCCCTTGGCCTGCTGAGAACAAGGCAAACCCTGTCCTGTTCACCTTACTCCTGCAAGTACGAGATGTTACGGTCACTTCCCTCTGTACCTTTCTCCAAATACCAGTTACTGACCTTGTGGTGGGTAAGAAGACAAACGGCAAGCCTTCCAGGGCCCTTGGTATAGTGTGTTTCCACTCTGCATGCTCCCAGGCCCATCATCCTCTCTCAAATGCTTTGTGAGCTAATAGTCTCAGTAGATTTATAATCTCAGTCTGTGGCTGGGGGATTCTGGGAGTTGTATTCCAAAAAAAGTTATTTTTATTGTCTTTGCAGGGTTTTGAATAATTTTTAAAAAATTGGCATTGGATTTCTGCTGGAGGGGGTCAACCATACCCAAGAGAAGAAACAGCAGCCATTTGGCCAGGCAGAGGATCACATCTGCTGTATTCACCAGAAAACATTGGGTAGAGTAATTACCCATTTTGAAGGCAACATCCTCCATACTCATTGGCTGGAATCCTATTTCTTTTGCCCATCTGAGTAAATCAAAGGGTTACAATCATATCTGTTGACCTCTAGTTAAAGATCAGTGCATGCAGTTCTTGTTGTGAGCCAAGTCGCTCAACTTGTGGGCAACAAGAAATACATGTCTCAACTCCTTGACTAATGGTGTTTCACCACAGCAATTGATCTTAATTGACTTAGGTCAGTCAAATTCCAGTAATGGGATTTTGGCCATCTATACCATGCACAGGCAACTTGGTGCCTTCTCAGTATTTTGGATGAGGACGCATTTAACCCCTTTAACCTTGCTGGCTTGGGCTGATGGGACTTGCAGCCAACAGTATCTGGAAGCCCCCAAGTGGCCTACTCCTGTTGAGTGGATGCACAGTCCCAATGACTTCAGAACCACCACTGCATGCTCCTATACAGATTGGAGTCACTGACATGAAAGTCTTGGATGTGCTCAATATCACATTTACATCATGAGCCATTATGAAATAATTAAATCTAATTTCATCAAATGAGATTCTTAAATCAGTATTTCCAATGTTCCCTTTGTTAAGCACTGAAAGAACCTGTTTTACACATTTCATTTTTGGCTTATCATAACTCGGGTTTTAAAATGTTATGAATTGTTGACCATCGATTGGCTTAAGTGCACTTCTTAGAGGGGGATAGCATTCTATGATCGTATCTAGTCACTCACATAATAGCGTAAGAAGATGCCTGTCTCAAACCCTAGCTTTATTATTTATGCAATTAAGTGTGTGGCTGCATAAAGCTCCATGCATATGTGCCGTAATATTACACGACCCTGCCATGGGTTTCATTGGCTGTATAAAAGAAGCCCGTATTAAATTTACAAAGGTTACAAAACCATTAGCACTGATGGCTTATACAAAGTAAATGTTTGGGATGACTCATACTTTGTTCCTCCATGCCATTTAGGAATTAAGTATTCTTAATTGATGTAATGCACCACAAGTTCCAATGGTTCTCAGCAAAAGAAGCACATAATTCTACTGTAATTTGAGTACAGTATTCTAATTGATTAATTGAGTTTCCTTGTAAGACTGCATGGCAGTTTTGGATGCAAGAAGGTTATCCTTGTTTTACGTAATGATAAAAATGCTTGAACCTGCAATATAAAGTAATGTTATCAGTGCTGGGTGAAAGTACATAGGATTACAAACCAAATGAGATGGCTGATTTTTCTGGCAACAAGTGGCGTGTACTTTACACGAAACAAACACTAAAGAAGAGGGCGGAGGGAGAGAGTTCAAAGATTGCATTTCTTTGCAGCATGAAGCTTTTTAGGGAAAGGGGAAGCCTTACTGTTTGCTGCTTAAGATGACTTCTTGTAAGGATATTTTCTATGAAGAAACAAGCAGGGAGCAGTATAGCAAAATGCTTGCCTCCACAATTTTGAAAGCTATTAATGTGTTATTATTGCTCCTGTTGTTGTTACGTGCCACCAAGGCACCTCTGACTTAATGGCAACCCTATGAATGAGGAATCCCCAAAATGTCCTGTCCCTAACAGCCCTGCTCAGTTCTTCTAAACTCAAGGCTGTGGTTTCCTTTAGGGAGTTAATCCATCTCATATTTGGTCTTTACTCTTTTCCTGCTGCTTTCAAGCATTTTCAGAATTATTGCTGCCTTCAACCCTATTTCTGTCATCTTTTACTTTTGCTTCTCATCTCTCCTTTGCAATTTTAAGTGTTTCTTCTGTCATCCATTAAGATTTTCTTTTCTTTTTACTACAGGAATTACCTTTTTGCATTCTCCCCTGATAATATCTCTGGTTTCAATCCGTAGTTCTTCTTGTTCATAGTCAAGTGAGTTTAGTGATGCATTTCTGTTCCTTATGTGGTCTTTGAATTTATCGGGAATGCTGTTTAAATCATAATTTGGCACTACAGTTCTTTTAGTTTTATTTTTCAACATTTCTCTATTGTTAGATATTAACAGTTCATGATCACTATCACAATCTGCTCCTTATCTTGTTCTGGCAGAGAGAATAAAACTTCTCCATCTCCTGTTTTCAATTACATAGTCTGTTTGATTTCTATATTTTCCATATGCTGATGTCCATGTGTACAGCTGTCTGTTTGGTTGCTTGAAGCATGCATTTGCAGTAAACAGATGGTTGGTTTTGCAGAACTCTCTGAGACATTTTCCTGCTTCATTTCTGTCCCCTAGGCCAAATTTTCCAACAGCATTTGTTTCTGCTTTATTCCTATTTTTGTGTTCCAAGCATGTTCCATGGAGTCTGATTGATATTCAGTCAGACTTTGCATTATAGCCTCTTACTGCCTGTGCTACATCTTGCCTCATTATTAGAGCCACTCCATTTCTGTTTGTCATTTCCACAGTAGAATACTTTGTAGTTCTTTGAGTGAAAATATCCCATTCCAGCCCACTCTAGTTCACTGACCCCAAGCACTGCAATGTTTATACATTCAATTTCTTATTTTATGGTTTCCAGTTTACCTTGATTCATACTTTTCACATTACATGTTCCAATCAAAGAAGAGGATTATTACTCATACTCATCATTATTATTGAAATTTGTTCTTTGGTTGTGAATTTCCCTAGTGCTGTTGGGGAGAGAGGAAAGGTGTCAAATGAAGTTCTCATACTTTTGAATATGTAACTGTACCATGAATAATTGTGTTTGCAGAAGGCTGACATGTACAGCTGCATGATTGCTAGCTTTCTCTGAAGAATCCTACACATGCATGAGACTTTTCCAGACATTCTGATTAATGTATGTTCAAGGGCGGCAGGGGGAGGAATCAAATTATTGTATCTACATGGATTCATGTTTTGAATGACTGAGAAAGGTTTTATATGATCAGTGTCCTGCCTTTCCAGGTTCAGAGCAAAGAACTCGCTCATGCATTTGTATGTAAACATTAAGAACGAAATCATATTTTTGACATACAATAGGACCTCCTGTATCCACGGGATCAGTATTCCAGGATTCTCTTACCCACTACCTGAAAATATTAAATGAAAAACCCCAGAAAGTGCATAGAGCTATGGACTAGGACTTGGGAGACCAAGATTCGAATCCCCACACAGTCATGGAAACTCACTGGAGAAGTGGAACTGATAAAACCACTCCTTAAATATCCCACTTGCCTTGAAAGCCCTGTTAGGGCCACTATAAGTCATCACTGACTTGATGGCATATAACAACAACAACAACAACAACACCGGGGGGGGGGGGAAGCCAAATGGACAGTTACAAGATGGGGAATATCTGGCTCAGTAATACTACAAGTGAGAAGGATCTTGGAATTGTTGTACATCAAAAGCTGAATACGAGCCAGTAATGTGATGTAGCTGCAAAAAAGGCCAATGTTATTTTAGGATGCATTAACAGACGTGTAGTCTCCAAATCCTGTGAGTTACTATTTCCCCCCTATTCAGCTAGGGCCTCACCTAGAGTACTGTGCCCAGTTCTGGACACCACAATTTAAGAAGGATGCTAACAAATTGGAGCAAGTTCAGAGGAGGGCGACAAGGGTGATCAGAGGACTGGAAACCAAGCCCTATGAGGAAAGACTGAAAGAAATGGCCATGTTTAGCCTTGAGAAAAGGGACGTGGTGGCACTGTGGGTTAAACCGCAGAAGCCTCTGTGCTGCAGGGTCAGAAGACCAGCAGTCGTAAGATCGAATCCACGTGACGGAGTGAGTTCCCGTCGCTTGTCCCAGCTCCTGCCAACCTAGCAGTTTGAAAGCATGCAAATGCAAGTAGATAAATAGGTACCACCTCGGTGGGAAGGTAACGGCGTTCCGTGTCTAGTCGCGCTGGCCAATTGACCACGGAAACTGTCTTCGGACAAAACGCTGGCTCTATGGCTTGGAAACGGGGATGAGCACCACGCCCTAGAGTCGGACACGACTGGACTAAATGTCAAGGGGAACCTTTACCTTTACCTAGCCTTGAGAAAAGAAGACTGAGGGGTGATATGATAGAACTTTTCAAATACTTCAAAGGCTGTCATACAGAGGAGGGGCAGGATCTGTTCTTGATTGTCTCAGAGCGCAGAGCATGTAACAATGGGCTCAAGTTACAGGAAGCCAGATTTCGATGGAATATCAGGAAAAAAAATCGTAACTGCTAGAGTAGTATGAGAATGGACCCATTTACCTTGGGAGGTGATGAGTACAAAGCTGGAGGAATTCAAGAGAAAATTGGACAACCATATGTCAGATCTGCTTTGATTTGGATTCCTTCATTGAACAGGAGGTTGGACTTGATGACCTTATAGGCCCCCTCCAATGCCATTATTCTGATTCTAGGAACATATTCTCACAGTGTATTTAGCAGAACTGGCCACTAGAGGGAGCCAGAGACCATGCTATGCATAGCGGTTCCTATTTCCGCATTTTTCGGCATCCATGGGAAGCGGGATTGGAACTGATTCCCCATGGTCCTACTGTATGTTTCTTACACTGTGAATAATATGTTTTCTGGAAAGAGAATAGCCAGGCACTACTTACCCAGCTGACTTCAAGATGCAAAGAGGAGAGCACTTCTCCTTGCCCTCTTCTATCATTTCTTTCCTCATACTGAAACTGATGCATCTGAACTCTTCTTTTACTGCATTCTTGCTCACATGGTGAGGCTCTATGCATCTGCAAATATTCCTGGGAAATGACCCAGGGCACAAATAAGCACCCTGCAAAATAGCTCACACTGCTTGTGTAGTTGTAATTAATGTCGCTCTGTGACTCCAGCAGATTCTGCCCATGGTATTTCTATGGAATGCTGTCTCTGAAGGAGCTGGCTGGATAGCTCAGTGGTTTAGGTATCTGGCTGCAGAGCCAGAAGTTAGGAGTTCGATTCCCTCCTGTGCCTCCTGTGAGTAGAGCCAGCCCGTATGGCCTAGGGGGCAAGCTGCACAGTCCCAGGGAGCCCTCCAAAGAAGGGAAGGGTAAACCACTTCTGAGTGTTCTCTATGAGAAAATCTGGAAAAGGGTCACCATAATCAGAATTGACTTGATGGTACATGATGATGATGATTATTAAGAAGTGCATCATCTTTGGTAAGATCCAGCAGAGGCCCATAGGCTACTGAATAATTTTATGTGGTGGTGGTGGTGGTGGTGGTGGTGTGTGTGTGTGTGTGTGTGTGTATTTCTGCATATTTGTATAAGGGAACTCTGAAGTGTTTCAATTAAGGAAGAATAAACAGGATTTCCCTCTCTCTTCCTCTTCAGCCCCCTTATCCCACCCCTAATCAGCTCCTTGGAGATTTCAAGAGTGGATGGCTGGATGCAGAAGGAAGCAAGAGACCCTTCTCCATTGCTTCTGAGAGAAGCTATACCTTAGCAGGAGAATTTATGAGACGAACAGATATATTGTGGCATGAGGTATCCATAAAAATGTGAGGAAACCTCTCTATTTTCTAGATTATAGCCAAGATTTACCATTTCAGCAGAATGAGATTACATTAAAGGATACACAATCCACTCAAGACATCTGTTGTCCTCTATGAGATGAAGTACCACCCGGGTTTACCACCCATCATGACTACGGCAATTTGTACAAAACATATGCCACATGAAACTTCTGTCTCTTACACCAATTTGGTGTTTTTTCTTTTTCTTTTTTGAAGCTAAGCAAGCACACAGCAAGTTTGACAGGACAGGCACCCCAAAGATGTAAGTAATCCATGTAATATTTCTACATTTTTTTCCAAGGCAATAGTTTTTCAAATTTTCAGCAGAGCCCATTTTACCAAAATGCAGAAAACCTCCCTGTGAAAAGCTGCAAATTTTATTTGGGAGTGGCCAATCAACAACAAATTAACAAAGAGCCTACAGTCTTGCAGCAATTCACATCAAGGAGAACATGTTTTAAATTGTCTAATTTACTTAATCAGATTAAGGCAGGTCAGGTATTATCCACTAAGCATAAGACTACATTTTAAGACTCTCAGTTTGAAATTACCAGTTACACACCTGACAGGACTCATTATAAGACTAAGTTCACCTCGCCTCAGAAATTCACAATTTGTCTGGCTGACAGTATATCTTGTATCTATCATACATAGATTTTTAAAAAGCACACATTTTACATACGCTCAAATATGTGCACATGCACACTGTAATCAATGGGGAGAATATGTGCAAAATGCATACACTAGGAAATTTGTGCAAATAATTGTGTTGATGGCAGCTAATGCATATGGAAAATATGTCTGAATTTTCTTACAGGAAGAAAAAGTCTTGCAACCTGATAGTAACAAAGGCTACAATGGGAACTGGAAAAACACCAAACAACCAAAATTAAGAGGTTTTCCCTATAGTATAGCTTTCATTTTAGGCAAAGAAAGCTGGTGCCACAATGGTTGAAATCCTGTTGCCTGGCATAGCAAATCAACCAGAGTAGACTTTCTCCAAATACCAGTTACTTACCTTGTGGTGGGTAAGAAGACAAATGGCAAGCCTTCCAGGGCCCTTGGTATAGTGTGTTTCCACTCTGCATGCTCCCAGTCCCATCATCCTCTCTCAAATGCTTTGTGGATGGGCACACATTTGATTCAAAGGACACCAACTGTAAAAACCTTATAGATTAAAAGAAGCTTAAGAATCTATATAAGAGTTTCCATCAAAGATGCAGTTTCTAAACTCAACTTTCTAACACATTTGGCTAAAGATTCTATCCTACAGACACACTAGAGTTTACTCCTGCCTAAGACTAGGTGGCAAATGCTTATTTTTCCTTCCAGCATCATTGACTTTTGCCAACTCTCTGACTTTATCAATTTTGGTTATGTGTGCCTGTCCGTATGTTTTTATGTGTCTGCACATGTCTTTTATGCCATGTGCAGAGTATTCCTAACAATGCCTGTGCTTCTGTCAGAGCAGCTCAGACTCTGTATCACCCAGTCCACTGAGGGGCCACAATTCACTTCAGTCATGGTTCAAAGCTATCCTGAAACCATCACAAAGTGACACTGTGAAATTACTGTAAAAAATTGTACGGCAATGTCTTGACATTTTATAATTGAGACCTCTAGTACTCATAGCTCTATCAAAGCCCATAAGAAGGGGGGGAAATTGTGTTTTGACAGACGCAGCAGCTTGAGATGTACAAGTGAGATTGTATAAAATCAGCCATGTAGAAAGTTATCGGATGTTCCAGTTTCTGCCCCCATGAAATTGGCACAAATCATCTGGATTTGACTTCGGGAAGGTGGTTAGGAGAAACAGGAGAGAGCAAACAAGGAGCTAATGGCCACTCAATGACTTAACCTATGTCATAGGGCAAACTCAGGTGTCAACCAAGAATCAAATAAAGATGAATGAGCTTATCATGTGGAGGTGTGATGCCTCATTGGGCCCAATTTAATTAAACAGAGAAACTACTCATATAGAAAGATTAATAGAGCAGCCACCATACAGTAAAGCTGTGTAAAAATAACACCAAAGATAATGTTAAATGCAGCTTTGACATGATGTTTCCTTCAGAACGCTAAAGCAATGACAGAGGAATGTAAGTGTGAAGTAGAAAAGGAGATCCCTGTATGTCAAGCAAGTATATCTGTAGTCTTATTTACATAAGTCTGCAAAAGAGCTAAGATGCAGCAGCTCCTTGGAGCTTCTAGTTGTGAAATACTGTAGACCATCACCACTTTTTTAGTTTTTTACACACCTTATTTGGGGCTGGGGGGAATCCCAGAAACTTGCCCCATTTGTTCAAAAGGGTCCCAGAATCTTATTACTGAACCCAAATGCCTTTGGACTAGGCATATGCACCCTCTTCTAAAAATTCCAGTTCCTTTCAGCTGTAGTTGTTGGACAAATACGTAAGCATGGACAGAAACCATGTTGTTTGGGTGTTTCCAAAGTGACAAGAGGGCAGAGCAAAGAGGGCAGAACAATAGCCCCACAGTGTTAAATCCAGCATTCACTCATCCTTAATAGAAGTGGAGAAAGAAAAAGAAAAATGGAGGAAAATGAAGGAAACGGTGCTCTTTACTTTAGACCTGAACCTTCCTTGCCCTTCCTGCTGCAAAAGACATTGACTGAACTATCAAACTCTTATTTTCACAGCACCGCTAAGGAAGCAGAGCAGACAGAAAGGGTGGGATTGCCATTTTAAAGTCTCTTGCTCACACTGGTCCAGGTGGTGGTGGCCTTAGGAAACTGATTGAGGCTTTCTTCTGGTGGCTGGGGAAGAGGAAGGAAATAAGAGTGAGCCTCCAGCTCTGCAGACTGTGGCTGGTGGCCTCTACTCCTCTCTGCACTATTCAGCCTATGACCTGGCCTTATTTATTTATGTATTTATTTATTTACTTACTTTTATACCACCCATCTGGCTGCCAAAGCCACTCTGGCCGGTTCACAACATGGTAAAACAGCACACAGCATTTTAAATAAATTCACAGAACATAATAACAATACAAAAAGTCACATTAAAAATATCAGTCCACTTAAACTGATAAAAGAACAGCATTGAAAACAATTAATAAAGACAAGGTGGTGGAGCAGATAATTTAAGCTCCGAAAGAATCACTGTGCTCTGTCGATGTAATATCCAGAAAAGCCTGTCTAAACAGACATGTTTTCAAAGATCTTTTGAAAATTCCTAGTGAGGGGTCCAGGCGAATTTCAGGCATGGGTTTATTTCAGAGGTGAGGAGTGGCTGCCAAGAAGGCCCAGTTTTCAGTCTTATATTTCTGGGCCTCTCTCTGGGTCAAGACGTTCTGCCAGGTATCAAGGCCTTGTATGTCAGCATCATCACCTTGAAGCTGGTATGGAAACGGACAGGTAACAGTGCAGGGTGGCCGGAGTAGGGAAGATATTATGGGATTTATTCACTTTATTCAGTAATCTGGCCACCGTATTCTGGACCTGTTGAAGTTTCCATAGCAGCCTCATGGGCAGCCCCACATAAAGAGTGTTACAGTAGTCTAATCTCAAGACAACCACCGTATGGACCAGTGTGGTGAGAGACCTGGTGTCAAGATAGTGATGCAGCTGGGCAATCCACCTCAGGTGGAAAAAGGCAGAACAGACCACGGACGCTACCTGGGACTTCACTGATAGCATGAAAGTGTTCCCAAACTGCTAACCTCTTACTTAGCGGAGAGAGGAGCCCCCCCCCAAAAAAGAGAGGGAGGTCCCCAAACCTCAGACACTAGGGGCATCCCCCCGCAGGACTTCTGTCTTGTCTGGGTTCAGCCTCAGTCTATTGTTCCTCATCTGTCCCAGCACGGCATCCAGGCAGCACTCAAGGGATGGACCAGCATCCACTGCAGGAGGATGGAAGGAGAGATAGAGCTTGGTGTCATTTATATATTGATGACAAAAAACTCCAGAACCCCTGATAACCTCCCCCAGGGGCCTCATATAGATATTAAAGAGCAGTGGGGAGATGATTGACCCCTGAGGGACTCCACAATGGAGTCCAAGGGGTGGACATTGTCTTCCCAAGCTGCACTCTCTGAGGACAGCCCTCTAGGCCTTGCCATTGACAGTCTCCCATTCTCAGGAGTACAGTCTTTATGGAGAACTGGAAACACACACACACACTATCACAGGCCCAGACAAGGTTCTGGCCAGAGTGCCATCCAAAGAGCACAGAGCTCATTGACCCTGAACTGTGTGCCCCATGTTCAGCTACAGAGTGACTTGAGAAGTCTCGGATGTTCCTACTTTGAATCTATCCAGCTGTCCAGAAGGGTGTTAAAATTTGAACATGTGAAGAGGAGGAAATGGGGAGACCCTCCTTCACATATCAGTTATTATGGGATAGCTCATAATTGCATACTGTTGCTGAGAAAACACATTTCCCCCCAACAACACCAAGGGTTGCAATTAAGCTCAAAGCGAACAGAAAACTTGGTGGGAGGTGGGGAGAGATAATATCATTGTCATTGTTAATCAGAAATTCCTGATGCTTTGACCCCGTCATCCTTGATCCCGTTATAACACTGGACAGAGAAAGCTATAAAACAAATTAAACATGGATTGCAAATCTGTGGATTGAGATCTATCCATGTCAATTTATAGAAAACATTTTATTGTTGCTCTTGTTTTAAATACTACATAAAGCCAGTGGACTTCAAGGACACCTGGCTGTAAATCTTTGCTCATCCTAACATACCTCAATTTATTTTTGATGACAAAAAGAAGGAACACATTCCTTCCCAGGGTGTTTCAAAGATCAGTGCATCATAATGAGAGAACTATCACCCTCATTAAATAAATAAATCTCTGGGTCCTATCCTATATTCTCCTGCTGAAAGCAACTAACGACTTAAAATCATTTTTTACATGGAGGAAAACTGCTGTGATAAAAGCTTAAAATGTTGGCTACAGCTTTTTCTGGGCCTGAAAGAAACTGGAATTTTTAGGGGGGGGGGGGGTTGGAAAATGAAAAGATCCCCAACCAATGCCTCTTCCTGTGACAGACACTCTTTCTTAACAGCCTCAAGTGTTTAACATATTGAAACAGTTCATCTTCCTGCAATGAACTTTAATAACTCTGCCAGGTAAGACAATATGCTCCATACTTCTTCATATTGTCTGTTCCCCTCAACATATCTATACTGATCTCCTCATCTGGTCAACTTTACAGCTCCGGTGTTTGGAGACCACTGAACACGGTTATTACCATCATCAATAACCTGTCCCACTCTCCCTTTTCATTTCCAATGCTTTCCTTTTCCCCCCTCTTCAAAATCTAATAATAGCTCTTTGCCATAATCACTGATCAATACCAGGGGACACCTGTTCGCTTTACTCAACATGGTCTGCTATAGTAACATGACAAAGGGACAAATATTACCCAGTTTAGTCTCCAGTCATTGTAAACAAGGATAGTATCTCGTAATCTTTCCTCTGGGTTAGTTTTGGCAGGAAGTTACAGATAGCCAGTTTTAAGCATAAGTAATTGCTCTCTCTCTCCAGGTATGCTAGCTGAAAACATTAATAAATGCTAATATTAGTTGGCCTTTGCTGTAGCAAAGCAGCTGTAGCAAATATATTCTAATTTTACACTATAGGGCTTTTTTTAAGGAATGCATTGTGTCAGTACTTCAAGGTAAGCATGTTGACATTATCATTATTTTTGCTCTGTTTGCAAAGACAAATTTTTGGTGTTTCATGTTATTAGCCATTTTTAGAATAATTACCAGTGTAACAGAAATGTATTTTGGTGGTCAATTCTGATATTATGCCATGCACAAAAATGCAAAAGTTGAAACAAATCAGTACTGCCCGTGCCACTTAGAACTGATGGTACAGAACTTGAAAAATTCCTATCATCATAAAAATATCTTAACATTTCCTTCAAAAGCAACTCTTGAAAGTAATTAGGAAAAAAACATTGTTACACACAAAAATTCAACTACTTATTACTTCTGAAATATAACTGGCCTATAGTTTCAGTACCTCCCCAAAGTAAGTAGTTACAGGTAACAACATTACTTGAATCTATTTACTGCCAAGCTCTGCTGAATGCCAGCTCTGGGAAATCAATACAGCTGAGGTTCTAAGCACATTCTGGAAGTGTGTACACATGGAGGACACATTTGCAGCTGTCCCTCAAGTGAGAGGATTCTGGAGCACACATTGTGTTTGCTCAGTGGCAGTGCCTGTGGAAGTTCAGACTGCAAGCTGTTCATTGAGCCTCAGCTGAATCAATACAAGGAGGCACTTCTTCGCTTTGCTCAACATGCCCTCCTAAAGTAACATGTCAACATAACAACATTTTCCTGACTGTGCCCTAGTCATGAGAAAAAGAAGAAGAGCATCTTGTAAGTTCTTTTCTAGTACAGTGTTGGAAGAAAGGTCAGGGTTCAGTCGTAGCCCCACAAATTCCCAGAGTGATGATGTTTAAGCCACTTCTTCTCTGAACTGGGATTTAGGGTTCATTATGGGCATTGTGGATGAACAGCCTTGCACACTTGCAAACATCTTAGCTACTCCTGATGTTCCTGTGGAGACAGGACGATGAAAAGCTGACCTGACCACCCCCAACCCCCAAGTAAATAGATAATGATAAGCTGATTCACAGCACGGCAAAGTCCACATACCATCCATATGCTTGCTTTCACAGAAACAGTTTGACCTAATTGTTTCACAGATTGGCCTATGGATTGCTGTACTAGTCATATGATCTGAAGTATACATTTATTTAGCGTGAGCATTGTGATGGTTTTGTACAACGCTGTCCTGAACTTTGGATTCTCCAGTCATTTGGGACTTCAGCTCCCAGAATTCCTGACCTGTTGGCTGTGCCAGTTGGGGATTCTGGGAGCTGATATCCAAAGCAGCTGGAGGACTGAAGGCTGAGAATGACAGCAGCAACATGGACAGTGGCAGAGAGAGAAAGGGAGGGAGAAAGAAGGCTGGAATGGCACTTAAGAAGTCAAGGGAGCATGAATTTTGGTGGGGAGAGTCCTCAGTTAACAAGGGAGGGCAAGTAAGGTGAAGTGAGAGTGTTTCAGGATGGTTCTGTTGGAGACAGGAAATCAGAAGCAGAAGAGGATAGCCTGATGAATGAAGTGGGGAGGGGAAGTTGTTCCAGGCACAGATGCGATGCTTAGGCAGCAGACGACACCACTACACAATTAACAAAATAATTACTCTTAAGTGACAGCACACTCTGTTTTAATTGTTTGGTGTGTTTCCTTTTTGGGAGGGTTGAAAGGATGGGAGGAGGGAAATCAAACCACCTTCGTTTCCACTCATATAAATACCTAAAAACTATTCTCAAAACTGCTAAATTAAGGTAGCTTTATTTTGAGTCATACCACTGTCTTTCTTTCTTTTACCTTCCTCACTTTAGGACAAAAAATGACAGCAAGTGTCTGCATTTCAAACAGTGACTCCCAAGTTGCTCATTCTTCCTCTCTTCTCACTGATAAGCACAATACGCCTGCAGTGAGAATTTCCAGTGTATCATGCAGTACCATACAGCTTTCCTTTCTCTCTTGTTTCATGTGATTTAAGTAATAAACCCCTGTTTTACTCCCTATTTTAGATTTCATGTGACATATGCAGGAAAGCTTTTAAAGCTTTTCCCATGGAAGACATATTTTTCTTCACTGATGCACAGCTGAAAACATTCAAATGCCATTGTGCATAAAGCTTTGCAAATTAAAATCCAAACAGAGAGGATAAAATAATGTACCAAAAAAGCAAAAGTACTACCCAAGAGGACAAGGATTGCAATGGTAAGTATGAATTAGAGGTATAAGGGAAAGCTATAAAGACAACAGGAATATGTGCATCTCATTTTCCTTCTATTGTACATACCATATAAAGCTGGCCAATAAAAAGAGGAACACTAAATGTATAATTTAAGCTAGTAATAAGAACTTCATTTACTCAGACTGTCAAAACTAATGCAGAATATTGCTGCGTTTGACAGATCTCATCACTTTATCTCTATTGTCTTGGAACAATATGACTTTGCTTTCAATTTCTTGTCTTTAAAAAGAGAGAGAGAGAAAACTGAAGAAATAAGTAAAGGGGTACCCATTACCTCCGAAGTTCTGAGAGGAAAGAATGTGCTCAAGAAACCAATTATGATGATGTTTGCTACTCACTAGTGCCACCACATGGAGTGTTATTTGAATATATTCCAATTCTCTTAAGACTCTGGGAACTGACTGTAAATAATACATTGCATCCCATACTTCAAGAAGACAGCAAAGAGAAGATATCTAATCTTCTCGACTGTGTGCAGTTCAGAATGCTTCCTCATGAAAAATGGAGAGGTTCCCTTTCTTACAACATGATTGTACCATAGTAAATGCTGAACAGTCAAACTCTTTTATTCCTTCAATGAAATAAAGAGCCATTTTGTAAAAAGGATTTGGGATGCATTACACGTTTTCTGTTTAAATTAGTTTATCAGAAACAGATGTTAAGTTTTTCTTGGTAAGAAGGGGAAAGGGAGTTATAAACGAAGGGGACTCCCCTGCCCCCTGGCCCAGGAGGTCTCGTGCACTGTGTCAGTCCTGCAAATGTGCGTCAGAAGGAGAAAGACTCTGAAATATAAAGTGATAAGCCGGAGAACAAACAGTATCAAAGTGCATAGCTGCGACAAACCATATCAAAAGGGGATCTGTCCTGCAACATAGATTCTGACATCTGGCTTCCACACAGCAGAAGCAGGCAAATATGAAGTTGATTATGCCACAGCAAAACAAGGGGGCGGAGGGTTATTATAATCTAACTCTGCTGTCAGTATATCACTATCTCCTCAACCTTCCCACCTAACAAGATGGTCTGCAAATTAGAGCCACCACATACAGAAAACAATTTTTAAAGGAACATGGGGTATGTGTGTGCACTGCCAGTGGTCTTGAGTGCTGTGAGATACTGTCAGCCTCCCTAGAGTTCTTAATACCCTCTCCTTTTTCTTTCTGCTTCCCCCCCCCTCTTGTAATCATCTTAAGAAGGATTTAAATTAAACACTCCAGTTCCATGGCTTCTTTCAAGGCTTCTGAGCTTTAACTTCTCTATTTGTGTGTGTGTGTGTGTGTGTGTGTGAGAGAGAGAGAGAGAGAGACAGAGACAGAGACAGAGAGAGAGAGAGAGAGAGAACAAGTGTGTCTGCACATGTTATGAAGCCAGGGCTAGAGTGAGCAGCGCAGACCCAGCGTCAGAATGCTGTCCCTCAGATGGCTCCATTGAACTTGTCCTTAACGATCTACTTTCTGTTACCTAACTTCAATGCTATTTTTCCCTTTTCTCTAAGTGCATTAATGAATCCAATAAATAAAGCATTGTATCACCCCATCCAGTATAGACATTAATTTTAGAACAAAACATTAATCAATTTAAATTTATGTACTAATGCAGACACAATCAATTTGAACTTCTTATGACAATTAACAAAGCTTTAGCTACATCCCTAAAACACACTGACCCATCAATTATGGTTTGCATCAAACTACAGCTAATGGTACTTCTTCCCTTTCATGGGCTGTCAGCAGGCTACCTGATTGGTCAATTTCAATGCAGAAGATCAATTAATATAAATTATACATGCACGGAAAGATGGGTTAATATCATAAGTTCGTTTAATTAATTGTGTTTGATTAAATGAGGTTCTTTCATTAGCCCTCTTAGCCATGAACCATATATACATCATAATCCTTTTACAAGCTCAGCCGCCCAGACACGGACCTGACATTGGGAGCATATTCAAATTACCAGCCGCAGCCATGCAAACCTCCCTGCATAATTAACAACTAAACGAGCTGCAGTCACTTAAGCTGAAAAGAAAACTGTTCACATCAACCTCTCTGATACTGTTTAAATTGAAGATGTCATGGGTAAAACAAAGGTGAACAGACAATGGTAATTAAAAATTAAAAAGGACAAGGGGGATTTGCTACTAATGGAAGCAAAGTGAAAAGAGGGCGAAGGGCCTGGTTCTTTAAAAAAAAAAAAGAGAGAAATATTTTTTGCTGGTGTTAGGTGATTCAGCTCCTAGTCTTTGCAGAGCAGGCCAATGTGGCTATTGAATGTCTGAATTAAAAGGGAAAGGATGCCTTACTCTGAGGACCATCCTGAATGTAGATGAGTTTGCAAGAAACCTGTTCATGAAAGCTGCAAAACTACCCCTGTCAGGTCTATGACAACCATCCAAGCTACGATGCTACAGAACTACGATGCTACAGAGGGCCAGATTATCGGGGAGAACTGCAGTGTGGCCAGTGTGCTGCTTTCCCTTCCTTTCCCAAGTTCCACCATGTTGCTCAGAAAAGAGTGCTCTTCACTAGGGAAGGAAAGAATATGTACCAAATTCTTCAATCTTGTTGTGTTTTGAGTGGACAATTCTTTTTCATCAAGAATTTGGAAGGCCCATAAGATTCCTCCCTTCCGAGGGGAAGCAAAACAAGAAGCTGTATTTCTTGTTGTCAGGATCTCCAAAATGTATGCAAACTGTCTTCAGAAGTCTGGTACCTGTTCAAGTATATATATCTCTCTCTATATATATATATGCATACACACACAAACAGGAAATGCACAGGAAGCACAGAAGGATTGGGTAATTATTTCAAAACAGCCTTGATATTTTGTATCATTTGCATCACTTGTGTCAAAGTGCTACCCGTGTCAAAAAGGTCTTTGCACTATTTCACTTCATTTGTGCAAAAGCCTCTTCTTTTACTTGTTCTGTTCTTGGAAGTGCCACAAAATTCAGATAATTTTGCTGTCCCTTGTCCTTGCGCCTGATGAGACAGGCAAAGATTTTAACCCCTACTGTTCAATCAACCACTGAAACAGGTGAGGAGTAGTATGAACACCCAAACGGACCATCTTTGAATTTATAGCTTTTACTAGCCAACTTCTGGCCAGCTGTTTGAACTACAAACCAGAATATTTGGCATCTGTCAGTTACATCATTGTGGGTGGCACTCCAAAACTTAGGATTTGCAGTACAAAACTCTACAAAACTATCACAGGTTTGTTGTTGTTGTTGGTTTGGTTATATGAGATTTTGTGGATTTTAGTTAATACAGCTTCCCACCCAACCCACATCCTGATGTTTCTGCCACTGGTATTGGCTATATATTGCTTGTCTCTCAGGTTTTCATTGTGATTTTTCCTTCCCTTCTTCATCAGATAGTCTGTTATCAAAGGTTGCTCTAGGCATTTCCAGTATTTCTCTAGATAGCTATGTTTTGCTACATTCCCAGTGCATAACCAAGTAATAAATCATAAAATTACTGCATGCCTCCCCCTCCCTTATCTGCTGATCTCTGTCAAAACTTTGTTCCTTCATTGTTTGGTCCTTCTTCACAGACACTATTGAAGTATCTGAACTATCCACTTGTCTGTGATGACACATCAACATCAAGGAAAAACGTATTGATAAATAGTTTGGATTAGAGCTGAATAAGGAGAGTGTGGAAATATGTGATTCAAGGAGACTGTTGTATCTGAAAAATCAGACTTCAAATGATGATCTGAAGACCAATCACAAAACAAGCTAGTTTGTCAATTATGGTTTGCAAAAACCATTGTTGTGCACTTAAATGTTTTCAGCAGTGAAGGAATGCTGTTTTCTAATGACAGATCATGTGTAACAGCAGATTCTGCCCTCACATTCTTCTTATCCTGTTTAAAGCTCCCCACTGCTTCTCCCCAGATACTTGAGGCTGGTGGTGAAAAATTCTCACCAGATAAATTAATGAGAGTTATTTATCGCTCCCCAACTGTGAAAAACTGCCAAAATATTCTCCAAATAGTCTCTGCAATATTTTTTGTGACAGAGGCCATATTGCTTCCGTAGTGTGCTGAGACACATTATGGCTTGAGGAGTGGTGATAGGTCTGCAAGCCTGGCTACTGAAACTGTTGTTGCAACCTCTATTAAAAACGGGGGAACTTGAGAAGCTGTGCCACTGCTAACGATGAACCTCACACTGAAGAAACTGTTGGAAAATTGCTGATTCCCCTTGAGAACTGACAGCAAAAAGTTATCCTTCTCCATTATGCCAACACAATGGCGTTTGTAACACTATTTTGCCACATATACACTAAAAACATTCAGCGGGCCATCTCTTCTTGCTTCTAGAAGTTACAGATCTTCTCCAAGTGCAGCCTCTTTGCTTTCTGCCATACTGTTCTTTGTGGCCATAAAAGTCTATCCGACATATGCCACATTTCCCCTCTTTTCTCAAATCTTTTTTCCCTGACAGCTCCAGCAAAGCTTTCCCAAAACCATAAGTGCCAATCCCAAAGGTGGGCAACTGTGGCCCTCTTGTTAGCCATTGGTCAGCATAGTCAATGGTGAGGAATGGTGGTGAAGGAGACAATGGGTGTGCTATTTTTGGTTCAACAACATATAGACAGCCATAGTTAGGTGTGCCTGATCTGGACAGTCCTGCTTCTCCATGACCATCAGCCTCAATTTAATGTCAACACAACCCATCATTTAAACAACCTTATCAGATTTCTTAGTGGTTTATACAGGACTTGTGAACTCCTATGAGTGGAATAAATGAGCAGATGTGATGATGAGAAATATTAAATACATAGGAGTCTTGCCAAGCAGTGAGCAGAGAAGGTAGGGGACACTAGCAAATTTGGCAACTAAACTCATTCTTGCCCCCCCCTTTCACTGAACAAATGAAAGGCTAATTGCCTTGGAGAGAGAGAACAAAGGAGTCAACAGCAGTTGTCCGAACCTGCGGAGCCTCACGGCAACGCTCCGAGGGCTCTTTTTATTGACTTAGCATGATTACACAGTATGTTATGAGAGAAACAGATAGGATAGTGGTTACCTAATCGTTAACTAGGATTGGCTAAAATAACACTTTGATCTTATGCTCTAACTCTAAGCGGAAGGGCAGAAGAAGGGGCTACCCCGCCTGCTGGCCGCTGCCGTATCCTGCCAGGAGTGTATGCACGTCACTGAAACAGAATCACAGCTACAACCTTTAGGCAGGAGTTTCCCACATCTCCCCTTTTTTTGGTTTATTAAGCAAAGGCACATATTCTTTCATATATTTGTGAACTACATATAAGTCTTTTCGGCAAAGGCCTGAGGGCGAAGCTTTGAGACAGGTAGTTATCATGGAAAAGAAGGTTGGTATACATTAATAAAGCAACGCACAATGGTCAGTTTGCAGGGTAAACCTGCACCCCCAAAGATATGGGCGTAAATGCTGAAGTGACCAAACAATAGAATAGGCTTCTTTTTCCGGTACACAGTAATTTCTTTCACTGGGCAATAACTTCTTACTGAAATAAGAAATTGGATGACAAATCCCATCATCCCCTTTTTGCAACAACACAGCTCCTAATCCCCAATCAGAAGCAGCAGTCTGCAAGACAAAAGGCTTGTCAAAATCAGGTGATTTCAAAATAGGAGCAGAAACAATTTTAGCTTTCAAAGCATCAAAAGCCCCCTGACACTCTGGTGTCCATTTTATCTTGACAGGCATTCGTTTTTTAGTAAGCTCCGTCAAAGGTGTAGCCAAATCACTGAAATTAGGAATGAATTTTCTGTAGTAACCAACCACGCCCAAAAATGATTGAACCTGTTTCTTTGAAGTAGGGATAGGCCACTTCTGAATGGCTTCTAATCTTGGCCTCCAAGGGTTCAATTTCCCCCTGCCCAATCAAATGACCCAAATACAAAACTTTCCCTGTATCCACTGACACTTGCTGGCTTTGACTGTCAGACCAGCATTCTGCACTCCACAACACAGTTTCAATGTGAGACATATGTGTGGCAAAGTCAGGGCTAAAAATAGCTTGGTCATCCAAATAGGCTGAAGCAAAGGGTAAATCATGTAGCAGTTTGTCCATCATCCTCTGGAAAGTCAGGGTTGAGTTTTTCAATCCGTATGGGAGCTTTCTGAAACGGAAAGTCCCTACATGGCTTACAAAGCTGGATTTATCCACCGCATCTTCTTCTAGTTTTACTTGGTACAGTCCAGCAGAAAGATTTATGACTGAAACATACTGAGAAGTGGATATTTTCTCAATCAGAGAATCCACACAAGGCAAAGGGTAAAAATCAGGAACAGTTATGTAATTCAACTTTCTGTAGTCCACACAAAACATGACCTCATCCAAAATTTCTCCAACATCATTTTTCTTTGGCACAACAACGACAGGGTTGCCCCATTTGGAGCTGCTGGGTTCTATGATACACAATTCTAACAGTCTTTGAATCACCTTCTCAATTTGCACAGCATGAGCCCCCACAGCCCTGTAGGGACTGGACCTCACAGGTGGGCTGTCACCAGTATTAATAGCATGAGTAACCAAATTAGTATAACCAGGTTTGTCAGAAAAAACACTTTGGTAATATTCCAGAATTTGAGAAAGCCACTCCTGCGCATCAGGATTACTTGAATCAACAAAGTTGTCTAGTCCATTTCCAGCATTTTCCAAATCAGACAACATGTCCATAGGTTCCTCTTCTTGTCTAACACAAGTAGCTTTACACCTCAAAATAACAGCTGCTCTGTCCTGATACGGTTTCAGGCTGTTAACATGACAAATGGTAGTTTTTTCCCCAAAACCAGGCATTTGAACAAGATAATTCACAGTTCCAAGTCTTTGTAAAATTTTACCTGAACCTTCCTAGGAAATATCTAGCTGGCTAGGTCCGGGGGGTTTCAAGGCAAGAACCGAATCTCCCACTTCAAACTCTCTGTATTTTCCCTTCTGGCATAAGTCACAAGAACGAACAAATTTTCTCACAGATCTCTTTATTTTTGGCCAGTAAAAATATTTAGTGACTCTCTGCAAAGTCCTTTTGTATCCCTGATGTCCTGAGAAAAGGGAATCATGTACTAGTTCCAGTACTTGGTTCTGGTATTGTTGAGGAATGACTAGTTGTTTGGACGGTTTCAAATCTGCCCCAAAACATTGGGCAAACTGGGGATAAAACAGACCGTTTTGGTTCCAGAAAAAACTGACAAGCTTGTTTTGACTCAGTGCCTGAGGTTGGGCAGCTAGCGCTCGTAGGGCTGCTAAAGAAAAATCATCTTCCAGATGCTTTTTGAATTCATCTGAACTCATCATTGCAGATACAAACTCTTCTTCAGGGTTTACAAATTTTATGGGTGCTGTTTCAGAGTTCTCAGGTAGCTGAAGCTGCTTTTTTGGCTGGCAAAGCCGGTCTGGCAAGGGGGGGTTGCTCGGCACCGGGGGATTCAGACTGCCAGCCGCTCGGCTGTTGGGTTTCTTCAAAGGAAGAATCACTGATTAAGACATTTACAGTGGTGCCTCGACTTACGAACGTCCCGACATATGACCATTTCGAGTTACGACCAGCTCCAGCCACAAAATTTTGCTTCGACTTGCGGCCGGAGCTTCCAGTTATGAACACAAAAAGGCAGGGGAAAAAGGCGGGAAATTCAAATTGCTAACTGTTGGTGGTGAAGAGGCTGCTTCTTTGTGGCTCTTTCGCCCCAGCAGTTAGAGAGTGTGCAATCGGAGGAGGCTTCGGACTGCCTGGTAATGTAAGGTGCTGCTTTCTGCTTTTAAAAAACTGTTCTGGGTGTTTTTGCAGCGTGGTTTTGGGCTGGGGGGGTTATGTTTCTGTGCTGTGATGGGTCTTGGGGGGTTTGTTTGTTTTTTGGGTTCCCCCCATTTCCGATGGGTCTTGGGGTGTTTGGTTGCTTTTTGGGGTTTTTTTCCCATTTCCGATGGGTCCTGGGGGGTTGGTTGCTTTTTGGGTTTTTTTCCCCCCATTTCCGATGGGTCTTGCATGCTTTCCTTGCTTTTTGCTTTGTTTTCTTTGCATTTCTGATGTGCTCCGTTTGCTTTCTTTGCATTTCCGATGTGCTCCGTTTGCATTTTCCTTTGTTTTCTTTGCATTTCCGATGTGCTCCGTTTGCTTTCTTTGCATTTCCGATGTGCTCTGTTTGCTTTTTCCTTTGTTTTCTTTGCATTTCCAATGTGCTCCGTTTGCTTTCTTTGCATTTCCAATTTGCTCTGTTTGCTTTTTCCTTTGTTTTCTTTGCATTTCCGATGGGTCTTGCACGCTTGATTGCTTTTCTTCCCCCCCCCCTCCTTCGGCCGGAAGGGATTAATCGCATTTCAGATGGGTCTTGCAGTGTTTTGTTGTTGTTGTTGTTGTTGTTGTTGTTTTCTTCGGCCGGAACGGATTAATTGCATTTCAATGCATTTCAATGGGAAATGGTGCTTCGACTTATGACCATTTCGAGTTACAACCAGAGTTCCGGAACCAATTAAGTTCGTAAGTCAAGGCACCACTGTACTGTCTCTTTCAAAACTACTTCTGTATTTTTACATGGGTCTACGAGGGAAGGATTGTGTCCTCTAGCCCTCTGGTTAAAGTCTCTGGGTTCAGTTGTCTTAAAGGCATAGGCAAAGACTAATCAGACAGTGATTTTTCAGGTAAAGCCTGCAAACCTGCAGTTACATTGTTTGAAGGCATGTTAGGAAAAGAGAAAGCGCTCTTTGGCTGCTCCATTAAATCAATTAACCACTGCCTGAACTTTTCTGTTTGCAAATTAAGTTCAGTTAGTAATTTAGGCTTCCCAAACAAGTCAGTATATTGAAAAAAACAGATTCTCACCCATCTTGCGATGAATCCTCATCTACTGCTCATAAATCATGCATTGTAATTCCAAAGTTCCGAAGCTTAGTGTCCACGGAAAAGGCTGAAAAATTTCCCTGGCCTCATCAGCAGCTCCAAAATTCCCAGTTGGCTGAAAGTCATCTGTTACTTCCTCCTCGGCCGGTGGTGAATTAACCCCTCGTGGCTCTGGAGCTCCTTGAAGTTGAAAACCTCCTTTAGAATCATCTGGCTGTAAACTCCCAAAGTCAAACGGCTCTTTCATGATGACTGTATCATCTCTCTGTTCAGGAGTCTGGAACGATGTTGCTTTAAGCAGAAATCCATCTGGGGCATCATCTCTCTGGGTCTCCTCCATGCTCACGGTACCTTTTACGAAGTCATCTGGTAACGGAAAGTCTCCTTCCTTGGCTTGCTGAGGGTTAACTCCTCATGGTCTGGGAGCTGGCAAGACCTCTCTCTGGGGTGGGTAGTCTTTGGAAACGTCCTCCACCTCTGGTGATGGAAGGTCTTCTCCCTGGGAATCCCTGAAGTCCCGCTGGCTCCAAACGGTGTCATCTGGTGTTAGGACCGCTGTCTCTCCTGGCTGGTTACAGCAAGCAAACCCTCTCTGGCTCCGTCGCTGTATCTCTTGCATGGTGTTCCATAGGCCTCTCTGCATGGCTAAGGATTCTGTCAGGAGTCCGATGATTATATCCACTTTAGATAAAGGTTGAGTCAAAGCTGCTCCTGCCCTGAGGCTGGACACATCTTCAGGATGAGTAATGGGGCTCCCACTCTCCTGAGATGCCCTTACCCCTGCTGCACATGGCGCTTGGTGTCTGACCTCCCGGACTCGGACCGCATTCCCTCTGGACTGCTTCCTCACCTCTGGCCTGCCCCACAATGCCGGTTCACCGCTGCTGGCTCCTTCTGTAGCCACAGCTCCAGCAGGCACCACTGCCGCTGGGCTTGTCTGTTGCACTGGGTTACAGCTGTTGGCTTCCTCGGTAGCCTCAGCTCCAGTTTCTGCAATGTTGACCTCCACTACCTCTCTGCCTGTCATTTTGCCTAAGCAAAAATTAACAGCTCACAGAACACTCTGTCACCTTGCCTAAGCAAAGCTGACAGCTTCACAGAATACTTGTGGGAATGCTCCCCGTTACTGCTTATTCTGCCTTAGCAAAATAATAACATAGGGAAGAGCCACTTTATCCTGCATTCTTTGAATATGCAAAACTGATTCCAACAGAATGGTCTCTCAACAGCTGAGATCGTTGATCCCACCGCTGCCACCATGTGATGCACCGGACCCCCTAAAGGGCCGCTGGCATTCGGTCAGAGAGTTCGACAGGCCACCTACCTACCACCTTTGTGCTGGGGCAAGTCCCAAGACCTCAGCAGTACGTAGCGTAAGCCCTTTGAACAAGTCTGACCTTAAAATAACACTTTACTCTTAACCAGTACTTTGCAAGTACAGACACATGGGCTTTGTGATTCCTTAGAACTCACTAAAGCTCAATTAGGTAGGACTCTTAAAAGATAGCTAGTTTGTGGCCCTCTCCACCTCCTGGATTTAGCCAGACCCTGCTGTTCAAGAGACTTTTGTAGAATTTTTATAATTAATTTTTATTAGAAAAATAGTTTCATTAGAAATCAGTTTATATTGCACAAGCATTAGCATCACGAACATATTCAAAGATAATTGCAGTTAAATAAAAAAAATAATTCCCATTAAAAATAATAAACACTAATTAAGCTAAATTAAGGTGGGCTATAGTGGGCTAGCCCCACCTCCTTCTTTCTCCTTTACTTACATCCTCTCTCAATCAAGTTTCTTTCTCTCCCATCATCATGGAATCGAAATCCAGAACAGAACAACACACGAACCATTGAACCACTTTCACATAACCCATTGTCCATTTTCTACCTTCCGAAACTCCTCCCTTATTCTTGGCCTTTCTGGCTGTTAACCAATTAGCCTTGAGAGGCTGTACCACCTTCCTCCTCCCCTTATTCCCATGAGAGTCCAGGTGTTGTTTATCTCTTTTCTAACTAGCTTGATGTTGAGTCCTCCACGGGTCTCTCAATTTGGCCTTCATCGCTATCTTGAACCAGGCTGTAACGGTCCTCAGGAAAACACTCTCATGGTACTTAGAAAACACGTTCCAATGTCTCTCAAAACATCTTCACACAGAACCTGTCTGACTCCATTTTATAATTCTCTGACTACATATCCCATCATCATGACAGGTGCACCATCAGTAAAAACAGTTAGTGCATCAGGGAGAGGAGTAGAAGTGAAAGGAGAGGAAAAGCGGAGGGGTACTTGCTGAATGAATATTAAGTGAGGGTCTTTAGGTGGATTAAAACGTATGTCGCCAACATAGTCTGCAAAAGCAATTTGACAAGTTAGTGATGTAAACATTAAGTGATCATGGTCAGTTTTGGAAATAGGTAAGTAACAACACAGAAGATCCCAACCTGTGAGTTGTTTGGCGCAATGGCGCCCTTTGATTACAAGGTCTGTAATCGCCTTTAGAGTGGAGTAAACATTTCGGGGAGGAGTGTTAAATAAATAAAGCCATTCTGCTACAGAAATGGCCTTGTCAGACTTTGGGTTACACAACAACCCAGTAGGCAATTGGGGAGTGTTCAAGATAACCAGCTGCAGGGGACCAAGAGAAGGAATGTGGTTGACCATGGTCGCAAGGCTGCATTAATTTGATGTATGGCATGTTTCATAGCCTTGGTGATGGGTATGGAGTCAGCAGGAGACTGATGTCCCCGGAGTGCGTTAAACAAAGGCTGCAATTCAGGAGTAGGAAGGCACAAAAATGGACGAGCCCAGTTTAAGTGCCCGAGGAACTGTTGCAACTGCACTAATGTAAATTGAGATGGAGTTTTTAGTTCTGGTAAGAACAGAGAAGACGTAGTTTGCAACAGTTTGTGTCCTAGATAAAGAAATGGAGGTGTGGTTTGTATCTTTTCTGGAGCTATGTGAAGGCCTTTTTTCTCTAAGCAGTTAGCTAGAGCATCATAGACAGTAGTGGGGAGGGATTGCCCAGCCACCAAAATGTCATCCATGTAATGATATACAAGCAATTCAGGATGCTCCAAGCGAAATTGCTGTAGGATTTCTTGAACTGGGGTAGTATTCACTGAGTTCTCCCTACTTGACCCGGGGCTGGAGGTCCACCCGACTTGGAGTTTCTTGGTGTTGGAACAAATTGGCCCACTGATAACCTTTCTGACACTGGGGGCATTTTTTAGAAGGGTGTTTATTATTTTGGTGGGTTGATCTGCATTCCTGTCTGAAGTGCCCTTCCTTGCCACAGGAAAAACATTTACGATCTCGGGCGGGGTTCAAGGAGGTAGCCATGTCTGTGGCCAAAAGCTGTGTCTTGTGAGTTTCTGTCCTGATATTCTGACACAATTTTAACATGACAGCAATGTCAGTCTCAGGTTTGTTGTAAATAGCCTTAAGGGCCATTTTACAATCCATGTTAGCATTTTCAAACACCAGCTGTTTCATCAAAATATCAGCGGCCTCAGTATTCTCCACCTGCCGCTCAATTGCTCTTTGCAGTTTGTTAATGAAAGACATATAGTCCTCTGTAGGACCTTGTCGCAGGTTAGTAAAAGACCCTAAAGGGGTACCTTTGTCTGGGATTTTTAACCAGGCTGCCTTCACAATATCGCCCACCTGCGCCAATCCCGTTAGGGATAGTAATCTGCTGTACTATGGTGACAAAGAGTCCATCTCCATTTAGCATATCTGCAGACACAGCAATATTGTTTTGTAGGTTATCCATGGCTAGAATAGCAGCAGCGTCTTTCCACTCCTGCATAAACAGTACATATTGGGCAGGAGCGAGCATTGCTTTAACCAAAACTTTCCAGTCAGCTGGAATAAGATTTCCAGTTCCTCATAGCCCATCAACCAGCCCAAGAGTAAAACTGCTATGGAGTCCATTTTCAACTACACTTTTTTTCAACTCTTTAAAAGTGGCAAGGGGAAGACTTTTGTGGACACGCTGTCCCTGATTGTTACGAACCACGGGACAGACAGACATAAGGGGGAGGGCGGCAGCAACATCCTCCAGGCTTCCTTGGGCCATGATGTTAGACAACATCTGCTGCACTGCTGAACGAGGAGAGGGAGAAGGGGGAGAAGGGAGGGGAGAAGGGGCCAGTAGAAGAGCGGCAGGAGCTGCGTAGGAAGGAGGATTGTTTCTGTTTTCATGGAAATCTGGTGGCTTAGAGGGTGACAAAATCTGAGGAGCTGTTGGAAGGTTAGCTAAGGACTGGGCTAACAAAGGGTTCGGGATTTTTGAAATCGTGTCCCGACAAAGATGCCATGTATGGAGGACTTTAACTGGAGCAATAGGGTCTTTGTGCAATTTATTCCCAATTTTATCCAAATCTGAAAGCTTAAGGCTGCCCTCTTCTGGATACCAAGGACACTGAGCATCGATTTCTTTCAACAAATCCTCTACCGAGGCAGATGCACCATGGTGGCCTTCTTTATGGAGCAAGTAAATCAGATCCTTTTTATGTTGAATTTGGAGGGCTGCGAAAGTGTTTCCCATTTTGTACTAATACTCACCGGGATCCGAAGAGGATGCGAGGATGCGTCTGGAACCCTTGCCGGGTGAGGTGAGCTGCTTTGATTGCCTCGGGCGATGTCCCTGTTCGGGCGCCAAATGTGGTGATCACTGAACAAAGGAAAGGCTAATTGCCTTGGAGAGAGAGAACAAAGGAGTCAACAGCAGTTGTCCGAACCAGCGGAGCCTCACGGCAACGCTCCAAGGGCTCTTTTTATTGACTTAGCATGATTACACAGTATGTTATGAGAGAAACAGATAGGATAGTGGTTACCTAATCGTTAACTAGGATTGGCTAAAATAACTTTAATCTTATGCTCTAACTCTAAGCGGAAGGGCAGAAGAAGGGGCTACCCTGCCTGCTGGCCGCTGCCGTATGCTGCCAGGAGTGTATGCACGTCACTGAAACAGAATCACAGCTACAACCTTTAGGCAGGAGTTTCCCACACTCCTGTCTCATACTGAATATAATTTGTAGAGCCCAGCAAGCAGCAGTACTATATAAAATTGGAGCCCAGTGTGTATGTCTGCCTGTTTCCTTGATTTTAAAAAGGTAAAGGTAAAGGTTCCCCTTGACATTTAGTCCAGTTGTGTCCGACTCTAGGGGGCAGTGCTCATCCCCATTTCCAAGCCATAGAGCCAGCGTTTGTCCAAAGACAGTTTCCGCGGTCACGTGGCCAGCGCGACTAGACATGGAACACCGTTACCTTCCCACCGAGGTGGTACCTATTTATCTACTCGCATTTTTACATGCTTTCGAACTGCTAGGTTGGCAGGAGCTGGGACAAGTGATGGGAGCTCACTCCGTTGTGTGGATTCGATCTTACGACTGCTGGTCTTCTGACCTTGCAGCACAGAGGCTTCTGCGGTTTAACCCACAGCGCCACCACATCCCTTGATTTTAAAGGAAGGTGCTAATCATGCTCCGAGGAGCCTCTTCAGCTGGTAGATACCATTTTTGTTTACTTTCCAAACTGAGGGCAGAAGTGACTTCTTGCAGCTTCATGAAACACCACATGATGACATGGTATAGCCATAGACACACAACAGCTAGGATTCCATGCCATTTGTAAATCTGTTTAGTTTCACTTCAGTTGTTTGCTCTTCAAAGAATGTCCCTCTCCCTGTCCCTCCTTCTCTCTCAGTTCCTGTGGGCCTGGGGCCAGAAGCACTGCCACACTACCACCTCTCATGCTGCCACATCAGTACTCACTCTTCTTCTCCCTCTCAATTTCTCTGTTTCTCCCATGGAACAAACTGAAAAGGCAAGGACTACTTGAAACTCTGTGGTTCAATTATCACCTCACTCTTTCTTCTCCAGTCTATTCCATCACCTTTCGGCCTTGCTTTGTTGCTTTGCAAATTCTGTTGCATGTTAGTGGCACTCCACACTTCTTGACAGCACTGCTTCATTCTTTACCAATGGTGTACTGGGCTCACAGCAACTTTCTGAATAGCAGAAACTATGACATCATTTACTATCCAAAAGGCTTACCTGTTCCCTTTGAGCTTTCCTACAGTCTTCACTTTAGCAGGGAGAGAAATAGATTTTCCCAGGAACAGTTGCCAGTGATCTCTGTTGCAGTGAAAGGTATTCAAGGGCAATTTTATCTTGAATGGGCAATTAAGGATTACTAAATTCACAAAATATCTACTTCTCATTTGTTGATAGAGACTGATCCAGCCACCTGCATTTCTGAACTCTTCTTGGATGAGGGGGGAGAAGGTTTGCTAGCTATAAAGATGGTCTTGATGAGCATCTGGACTTTCAGTTACTACTACATGACTAACCTCACTCGCCACATCTCACCACCCAAAGTGACCTAAGACGCTACAGCAGCAGGACAAACCAGGCCAATCAAGAAATTCCATCTTCTCTTCCAATCACAATGTAGAAACCATAAAGCATTGGTTCCCAACCTTGGATCTCCAGATGTTCTTGGACTTCAACTCCCAGAAATCCTGGCCAGCAGAGGTGGTGGTGAAGGCTTCTGGGAGTTGTAGTCCAAGAACATCTGGAGGCCCAAGCTTGGGGACCACTGCAATAAAGGACTGAAACTCCCATTTCCCCAAGAAAGTATTGAATCACAATCTGTTGATGTTCCTTCCTAAAGTAACAATATTCTTATGCTCCCATCCCTCACACCGTAATTTGTTACTAGCAATGTTGTTGTGTGTACTGAGCTACTTTCAGGTCCTACATCTCTACCACTCTCTTCCCACAGTGAAAATAACCCTGTAGGAACTTAATTTAGGAAATATCCAATGACTTTGGAAAATGGAAGAGGCAGAGCAATAACTTGGATCAGGTGGAATTCATGAATTCTATCACCCTTAGGTGGTTTTCTTTACGTTAAGTGAGAAAACCAACATACGAAAGCAATCCCATTGCATTGTGAATACTTTTTCCTTGATTTTGAACACTTTTTCACTGACAACTGACCTAATTCTGCTGTTAATGCTCATTGTTTTCTCCTAATAGTAATAATAATTATTGTACTATGTTATACAGTATAACTTCTGGCAAAGGATCCACCAGCAGGTAGAGGAACAGCTGGAAAGAAGGTATTACATCTGTGATTACCTATGATTTACCTGTATATACACCTCATTGCCAGGTGCACACAGGTCCTTTATCTTTTATTACCTTATTTTACTACCTTCTGTAACCATATAAGAAAAAGATGAATGTTCGGTGGGAAAGATTTCTGGCATCATTTGGGTATAAAGCTGCAGGCCTAGAGTCAAAGGAGAGAGAAGCAGAGAAACATGTTGAAGAAATTTTCTTTGGGGGCATTTGAGTTAAAAAGTGAAAAGAATCCTCCTGAATATTAATTACAGTATATCAACTCACCTTATTCTGTTTGCTGCCTCTGACGTAACAATTCTGCAGAATGAAATTACAAGCAAGATTATGTGCAATTTTTTGCTTGACTAATAAAACAAATAAGAAAAAAAAAACCCAAAAAACCAAACAAAAAGAAATTTAGGGTGGAGGAGAAGGAGAGAGGAAAAAAAGGGTAGCAGCAGCAACCAAGTTACCAATTCATATATCAGGCAGTACTGGCTGGAACCCAAAAGCATCAGAGAGATGTGGGTTTGCCCTTAAGGTTACAAATACCTTTCAGCTGCAATTGTTGGTGCTCATACACTTGGACATTTGTTGCTGTTATGTGCCATCAATTCACTTCTGACACATGGCAATCTTATCAGTTAGTGATTTCTGAAGGGTTCCATCTCAACATCCCTGTTCAAATCTTGCAAACTCCAGACCATGCTTTCCTTTGACTTAGTATGCACTTTTCTGCTGGTCCATGGTATCTGCAAAGCTCTCCTGCAACATCATATTTTGAATGAATCTCTTTTTAAATTTCTGTCAGCTTTCATTGCTGTCCAGCTTTCACCTCTGTACATAACAGCCAGGAATACTAGAGTCATCACATCTTCATCACCTTAGAACTGCACAGTTGGATGGGACCCTATCTCATTGAGTCCAGCTCCTGTCAAAGAAACACAGTGGGGAATCAGACTCCCAATCTCTGGCTCTGCAGCCAGATACCTAAGCCACTGAGCTATACAGTGACACATCCTTACTCCTACTCTTATTTCTTTCATAGCTGCCCTTCCAAATCCCAGTCTTCAGATTTCTTGGCTGTTGTCTCCATTTGGATTGATGACTGAACCGAGGTATAGAAAATCTGTAACAATTTCAGTGCCTTTGTTGTCAATGTTAAAGTTATGTAAATTACCTGCAGTCATGATTTTTATGTTCTTAATATTCAACTGTAATCCTGCTTTTGCACATTATTCTTTAACCTTCATCAGGTGTTGAAAGTCATTGCTCCTTTCTGCCAGTAATATGGTGCCATCTGCCTATGTTAAAGTACTGTTTCTTCAACCCATTTTTACTCCTCCTTCACTTGAAGCTAATCTATCTTTTTTAATTATATGTTCTGCATATAGATTGAACAGATAGGGAGATAAAATATGCTTGTGCCTGACACTTTTGTCAATGAGAAACCATTGGTCTCAACTACATCCAAAATGTATTTCAAGCAGGTGAATTACAATGTGTAGGGCAGCTGCTAGGCCAGTAATGCGTTGAGGCCCTCCAGATGTTGCTTAACTGCAGCTCCCGTGACTCCTCACCAGCAGTTATGCTGTCTAGTACTGTTGGGAGTTACAGTCTAACAGTGTCGAGAAGACAGATGTTTGTATCCATGTGGAAGGCTCATGCATGAGTGGAGAAGTACATGATCCACAAATGTATACAGTTATAAAAATCACAGTACAGTAGTGGGATAGGATATGCATCAACACTTGCTTTCACCTGTTCCTCTATATGAACATCAGAAAATGAGATTCTGATTATACTAAGGTATGTAGATGCAGTCTTCCACCTACTTCTTTCAACTGTTTGTTGTAACAGCTGAAGAATCTGTGACAAAAAACAGTGGGATGAATGTATTTAAGAATATTTCCATAGTTTCTGTTTATGTGCAACGTATTTAAGCAACACAAAACATAACAGTATGCTAAGTTAACAGCCATGCAAAAGAATCAATAGGCCATGAGCTAAAAATCGTAGTGACAGAAGTTGTACATCTTTCAATGTTGAGGCAAATAAAAGTACTGCAACAAAATCTCTCTCTCTCTCTCTCTCTCTCTCTCTCTCTCTGTGTGTGTGTGTGTGTTGTTTCTGTGGGAGTGGGGAGAGAAGATATTCCAGAGAATGGGCAACACAAAAGAGAAGTGCATTAGTTCCTAGTGCATTCGTTCCCAGCCTTGGGCCCCCAGATGTTCTTGGACTAAAACTCTCAGAAGCTTTCACCACTAGCTTTGCTGGCCAGGATTTCTGGGAGTTGTAGTCCAAGAACAGCTGGGGACCCAAGGCTGAGAACCACTGTACCTAGTGTCACCAAACTGGCATGCTTTCCTACAGTATATCCCATGTTTAACGTGGTAACTGTAATAACAGTTTGTAATTTGTTGAAACTCCCTTAGTGCTGAAGACTTTCTAATTTAGGGAGTGGCTCTAAACTCTTGGTGACTTAAAGAGGAGCCCTGTGACCAGGGATGTTGGCAAATCTTTGGGTCTAAGTCCCAAGTCTGAGTCCAGATCTTTGGTACCAAGTCTTGAGTCCCAAGCCCCAAGTCTGAGTCCCTATTAAAAATACTCTTTCCCCCCCCCAGAAAAAAAGGGAGAAGTGGGTGGGTTCCAAGTTGCAAGTCAAGTCTGAGTCATTGGGGGGGGGGGAACACGGGTCGAGTCTGAGTCGAGTCACTGGTGCAACTCATGTCCGACTTGACAGCAAGTCCTACAACTTGAGTCCCCATCCCTGCCTGTGACTGAGCTTGCCACACAAGGTTCTGGGGGGGTTTGCAGAATAAAGTTGTTATTTCACTTAGTCTTCATTATTTGTGCTCATGCATTCCAAACAGAAATGCAGAAATCTTAGAAATTTGACAGAAGTCTGTTGGATACCATGAAATTCATATCCTTGCCAATCTCCCCTCTCCTATTAAATTTCTGCAAGAAAACCATAGTTTGGTGTAAATTTTTATACAGGACTGTGTCACAGGATATAGCCCACAAGCCCATATAACCTGGAGTTGTTTTAAAGTTCACAAGGGAACTCTAGAAAAGTGTGACGTTGCAAAAACAAAGCAGAAGTGGTTGCTCCATGGGATGCTGAATGAGAAAGGACTCAGCTGGCTTCAGAAATGGAAATGTACACCCAGCTTTTATTTAGCAGAATGTGCTAAATAAAACAGTCAAATATTATGAGTCAGGTGCTAATTTGATCAGGCAACGCATGAACAGATGCTTAATTTATTTAATGATATCACACGTCTCGTTACATGATGCTACGCGTATTCTGTTTCAAATCCATCGCTTTTTGAAATTCATTTACACAGGCTTAACAAACCTGCTTTCTTTACTAATGTAAGCATAATATGCCTAAGTATTGCTCATTCAGCATAAAAAAATAAATTACTCTTTTAAGCCAAAACAATTAACCTCTGCTTTGAAAGGCAGCTTTCAGCAATCATCAGGAGCACAAATACAGATGTTGATCCCTCAAACTGACCCCATCTTTGAGAATCTATGAAAAATTCACCCAATCAAGTTAATATTAAATCAGGCTGCTATTGATTTGAGCCACAACCACCAAATTGTTGTTCAGCTAAGCTTATTTGGGATTTCTGTCTCACTCCCAAACTGCTGTGCCTTGAGATATTTTAGTGGAAGAGATACTAAGTAGTACAATTTGTAGGCTATTTCCAACACACTTTAGGAACCCCAGTGTGTGTTTGCTCAAGACAGGCTGGGATATAACACTAGTATATCCTTAATTCTGGTAGCAGCTGCTAGGAAGCTTATAATGGGTAGCAAAATTTAGATATATGCTCTATACCAGAGGTCGTCAACCCCCGGTCTGCGGCCCGGTGCCAGTCCGTGGCCTGAGCCGGACCGGGCCACGGAGACAGACCTCCCACCCCCACCCCCGCACGCACTCCCCTCCCCACAGCTGCTTTGCGCACACGTGCGCGTGCCAGTGCTGGCGTGAGTGCTGCCCCATCCCTTCACGCATGTGCCCGAGTGCCTGAGTGCCTGCGCACAGGGGTGGGCGGGCGCATGCGCGGGCATGCAGGCGCTCCTGCGCATACGTAAAGGGGTGGGGGAGTGCTCATGCTGGTGCTGGCACGCGTGTGCGCACTCCCCCACCTCTTTGCGCATGCACCTGAGAGTGTGCATGCATGCACCCAAGAGCGCATGTGCACCTGCACGCACCCGCACGACCACAGGGGAGTGCCCCACTTTCCTCGGAGGCTCAGCTGGTCCGCGGTCCCAAAAAGGTTGGGGACCGGTGCTCTATACAATCAATGTTGCTGGATAAGCCCTAGTTTGAAACAGAAAATAGCTGAACCACCTGCAATAGCTGAACCTGTTCTATCTGTGCACTAGAAAGAACATGGCATTTTTGGACTACAACTCCCAGAATCCCATAGTCAGCATCAGGAATTATGGGAGCTGTCATCCAAACAGTAGTTTTCCAAACACTGATGCTGAAGTTACTCTTTTCTCACTCCTGTAGAGCATGAGGGTTCAGATGTTCATTTAGCAGAGATGATGGAATCATCAGTCAGTCCCCCTCGAGTTGCTAAGTTTGAGGAAGCCACCTGGGAATCTCAGGGAACTTCTATAGGTCCTAAGAAAGGGAGGCAAATCTCATAATAAAAGGCGGCCAAGGGGTTTGTGTGAGCTGGCACCCATCACCCTCCATTTCCAGGAAGTGCCAGAGCTCAGTAACAAGGTATTTGCATGTGTTAAGCACCAAACAGACAGGCGTGAGGGGAGAAGACTGGGGGAAGAACTGGTGGTTGCATACAATTGGGCGTGTGAAGCAAAGGAGTAAGTGAAGAAGAATCTTTGCAGCTCATGAATTTTTGTTGTTGCTGTTGTCACTGAATGCCCTGAGACATGACAAAGGGGCTGCTTCTGTGACCTCACAAGTGCCCCCTCCCTGTAACATTGAAAGTCCTTCCACACACGCCTGTCTCAGGTTTTGAGGGCCTGATCATACAGCCAAAAAACCTGGGATTTGACCTGTGTTAAAAACCATGCTGAGTTTCACGTTCACACAATGAATTCCAAAGTGTGCATTTATTTTCCTCTGCATTGGATTAAATAATTAAATTCTTAGGAAGCGAGTTAAAATAAACAGCCACCAGAGGGCTGTTTATATTAGCACACTCTTTTCTTAACCGACTTAAGCTCATGTGAATGTTACAGCCAGGTTTAAAAGAGAACATTTCAATTACTCAGTAGAAACACAGGAAACGAATCAAAAACCACATGACCTGAGTAGCTAAAATGCTACATATTGTGGGATATTTGTTTTTTTAGAAATGTAGGCAGGCTCTGACTCTCAAATCTTGGAAAACAGGAAGCTGCTGACCTAGCAACTCAAAATCCCGTCTCCCTCAGGCCTCCATGTTATCTTGAAATTAGCTGTAGTTCTCAGGTAGATGTAGGGATGAAGAATGAATTTCCCAAGCAACAATATATCAATATGAGCAATCCTTGTTATGCAAGCTATTTTGGTGTATGTGTGTGACCTTCCTTAGAGGCCTGCTTATGGGGGCTGTTGTGATGAGCACCTCCACTTCAAAATTTATCATTACACCCTACTATGCATGTGTTTACATTTAACAAATCCAACTGCCAGAATGTACCATATTTTTCCGTGTATAAGACAATACTTTTTCCTAAAATAGAGCAAAACTTGAGGGTCATATTATACACGGAAGTAAGCCGAACTGCTGGCACACAGAGCCCTCTCTGTGGGCACGTGAACCATGCTGCTGCTGCTGCCCATGCCAGCCTGGTGCAGGGCACAGCACTGCTTGCTGCCGGGGCTCAGCTCAAGCTCACACCACTGCCTTGCCCCCTGCTTGAAGGGAGCCTGTGAGTGGCACTAGAGGAGGTGATTGGGTGGTGGCAGCAAATGGGCATGCCTCTGCCTCCACCTCCTGCTGCTGCCTCTGCTGCCCAATCACCTCCTCCAGTGCCACTGTCAGGGCTTAGCTCAAGCTCATGCTGCCACCTTGTCCCCTGCCCAAAGGGAGCCCGTGAGTGGCGCTGGAGGAGGCAATTGGGCGGCCACAGTCAATGGGAGCCACGAGGGGCGGCCAAGTGCAGCTCCTCCTTCGCCTCCGCCTCTGCCTCCTGCTGCTGCAAGGGTCAAAATTGAGGGGCGTCTTATACATGGGGGCATCTTATACACAGTATAAAAAAAATACGGTATGTCATAACTGGTAAAAAAAAAAGCAACTGAATGCCAAAATATACAAGACACCAGCGCTGTAATTAGAAGCAGATCTTACTTAAGAGGTAGAAGGGCACTGGTTTAATTTACCATGAGATTTCCACAGCTCTGCAAACTGCAGATTAGCTGGATTTCATTTGGTGATTGGTCACTGGGAGGTCAAAGATGAGCTTCATTTGAAAGATGGCAGGCCAGACAACTTTGAAGAAATGAGTTTCTGGAGGGAAAATGTTTTATCTACTCCTAATGGCAAAACTAGTCTCATTGTCTAGTACAGTTCTGCACTACACTGAGCTGCAGGTGCACATTTAAACAGGAGGCTGGAAAATGAAGCACTTTCCAAAATTTCCCTGACCTTGTCCATGTGCACTATGGGAGGGCTTTGTGTGTGTGGGTGGACATTTTTGCAATGCTCCTTAAGTCTACAAATGAGGGGACATCTCTTCGTCATCTAGTTTTAACATAAGGTAAGCCAGCACTGCAGTTTCTCCAAATCTTCCTCAGATACTTTTTCTTCTTATCCTGTCATGACGAAACACAGAAAAAAACACTAAAAAGTCTAGCTTTCGGTTAGAAACTGAAACAAAGACTTTCTAGAATATTTCTGCATTCTGCATTTTAGAGTATTTTGGTGCCACTTCATAGCATTTTGATGCCAGTAACTCTCATGGTTCCACCTTATGGGAATCCTGAGGTGTGCAATACACTATGTGTTAGGGTGAGTACTTAGAATTTTCTGTTAGTGAGCTTTAGTGCTGCTGCCTAAGGCAGATAAATCTAAGAATTTTACCAAACTACAAGTCCCAGGATTCTGTAGGATGAAACCATAATAGTTGAATTGGCATCAAACTGCTGTAACTGTGAAATTTAAACCCATATTGGAATATACTATACAGACAGTTAATACCGTGAGATGCCTTCTTGACAATATCTAGGAACAATTCAGGTTGCTGATGATAATTTATATAGGTGAACATCGTATTTTCCCACTTGCCAGAGAAGAAAATAGAAGCAACTTTGCCAGCTGACCAGAGAATTACATTGGATGATTTTGGAAAGCCTGTGTAGGTTCTGCAGAACAAAGGTATGGCTTCTGAACTTGCCTGAATTATTTGAACTTGTCTGTTTGTCTATTTTCTGGCTTTTTGGAAGGAAAGAAATGATGACTGCAGGAACCAGTACAGTGTTTTTAAAACTCTCACCGCATCATCACGGGGACCAGTCCAGTTAGCAAGCTAGTAACATTTTGTTTGCACTAAGAGAAAATCCTAAACTGTTTTGAAAGGAAGCTCCAACACAACAATCCATGGTCACAAGGCAATAGAGACATTTTGCTGTTGTATCTCTGTCCAGACAGACTAACTTAAGCAGAGACAAAGCAATTCTAGCTACCAAGACCACCAGTCTTAGGAATAAACCAGGAATGTCCCCAAGCTGCCCATTCAAGCGGGCACTTGGCAAAGTAATTTTGTCTTCCCTTGACTGAACTTCTATTAGCCTTTCCGTTATCCTACACAGAGTGTGACTACACTGGAATACAATTTGATTCACAGCCTGTATTACATTTGAAATCACAGTCAGTGCTCGCACAGGGGCTCCAGCTTGATTCAGGAGTTCATACTGGTTGTGATGTGATTCACATTCCAGCCCACAACCCCCCTTCTTTCCTTCCTACCTCTGGTCCCACCTCTGCAGATCCTTTTATAGTATGTAAATATGAAAAATAATAATGAGGACCTAGCAATAAGATGATAAAATGATCTAGTGTTAATCTCATATATGTAAGAAATTTTAAAAAATCACAGAATGATGATGATTGGGGGACATGAAATAATATTGGAGCATGTTCCCCTGGTCCTGAACATCATGCCTCAACTGCCTACATCACTGAAACACCACCATGTGGTCATAAAAAAAATACTTTGAATTCACCTGTTCTATAAACGGAACAAATCCTATGGTATTTGGTCATGTGGTTGAGGCCTTAGCCACTAATTCAGGATTTCAGTGCCCTCATCTGGGTTAGCTAAAAAGAAGAGGTTATGTTGCAACTGTTGTTAAACTTATGAGATGCCTTATTTCTTTTCTTTTTTTGAAAAAGACTCAGTATGTCTTATAGCAATTTGAAGCAGAGAAAAATTTAAATCAAAAAACCTCTCTAATTTGAAGAACAGTTTCATAATGGAAGCCAACAGTAAATCATGCACAAACAATTTAGTTACATTCTGAAAGTCTGCAAAAATAAACACATTTGGCTGGTGCCTAAATGATACCAGAAAGGGAGCTGACTGACACCCTACTTAGGCATTTGGCTGAACTCAGAGATAGAGTTATAGTCATGATAGAGATGTGCATGAGCTCTGTCCCCAGTGGCCAGTCCAGAAGTCCCTTAAGTCTTTACAATTGAGAGGAGATCCGTAAGTGTACTGCCTCTCCTACCTTCACATTCAATGCACAATAGTCTAAATGACTTCAGGATGGGACAGATGTTGGATCAGTAGCATATCCATACTATAAATGTAACTCTTACACATTTGGGCCATCACCCAAACAGGACTGGACTCTCTACTTCAAGGGAATTCTATAGTTGGGCCATCATCACCAAGATGACCCTGTCATCATAGCCCCACAAGCCATGCTATGCCAGGGCCTCACAAACAGAGCATTCCAGCTGATCTGAAATCACACATGGGACAGTACTGAGGAAGGTGATACAACAAATATCTGAGCCTTGAGTAATTTAGAGCTCTGTATGCTTGCCCCAACAACTTAAGATGGCCTCACTGCCTCGTTGGGATCCAGAATATATAGATGAGTTCCATTGCATATTGATAAGACCTTGCTCCAAATCCTACAATGCAGTGTTGTATTGAATGGCTCTGGATTTATGGAGAACAATGTGAGGAACTGTGGAGCTGTGTAACATAATTTCCATGGGAAAGAGCAGTAATTCCCTAGCACCACCTTTTGGAAGTGGCCACACAAAAGTGAATGAAGCCACTGTAAAACAGGGCCTCAAACCCATCTCTCAACCCAGTCAATTCAGAAGGGTACAATGATATAATGGGCTTGAACACTGTTGACATGCATAAGAAAAGCAACAATAACAAATTATTAGCTGCAGTGTACTTGAAAAAGGGGAGTAGGTTGGATGTTTATTTATTTATTATTATTTTATTTTATTAGTTTTATTTATATGCCGCATTTCTCCCAACAAGGGACCCAAAGCAGCTCACATTAAAATTCACACAATTTAAAAACACAATAAATTAAATATTAAAAGATAAATTAAGCAATATATGATTTAAAATACAATTAAAAAATTAAAACATGAAAACATAAAAGAGATTAAAATTTCTGCTGAAATGTTAAAAAATGTTTAAAAAATTAAATGTTAAAAAAATTAGTATATTTGTTTTCTTATGTCATGTATAAATTATGTTTACCTTCCATAACAATAAAGATGTTACAAACCCTCATACTCTCAAGTCCTTATGGTTAGAAGTTACTTTTTAATGATCGCTATAAAACTGGATGTATTGTTTGTTACAAAGGCTACAGATGCTACACTGATTAACTAATATTTGCTAATTTTTAAAGGAAAATAGTAGAGCTATTTGTACATTCATTTCGTTTCTAATGAAGTAGAAAGAAAATATTGTGCTTTTACTAAAGTGACACAGGAAGCTGCTTGTGTTTTCTGAAACCATCTGGTGCAGAATAACTAAAAGGCTCATGAATATATGGTTAGTTATGGAGAAAAGTAATTGTTAATTTTTTTTCGTTCTTATCCTGGGGTTATCTATATCAATCTCTTTTTTCTTAATTTCTTATCTGCTTCATTATACTTCGCACTGAGCCTCCCTGCAAATATATTTTTGATTTTGAATTGATGGTCAAAATGTTTTAAAACAACTTCAGAACTGGTAGAAACGATTAGGACACGGATAAATCTAGAATATTCTGGCATAATGAAACATCTGGCTAAAATGTTGCAGCATATTGTATACACATAAATCTGTGTCACGATAACTAACAAAGCTCTCTTTTGCACAGCTCACAGGTGTTAGCATTCAGGCACTCAGAAAAACAACCCTACCTTGTGTCAGTTGCTGACTATTCTCATTCCCTAATAAGAATCCTGGCATATTGTTGGGTATAAAAACAACTTGTGTCAAGAGGAGTGTTTATGGCTGCATGGTGGCAAAATTAAAGGGGAAAAGAAAAGAGCGAGGAGGCAAAATATTGTGGCATTTTGACACCTAACAGATTTCATCGTGTTTTCATGGATTAAAATCCACGTGTTGAGACATGTGTGCACACATGGTAAGTCATGACTAGCTGAGGAAACAGAGACTAGAAAAGTCTATTAAAAGCTATTAATTGATTGAAGTAGCAGGCCCAGCCAGGATGATGAGTCTAGAGATGGGCACAAAAACTGCTGGTTCGACGGTTCATGCCAGTTTGGTGGATGTCTGAACAGATGTTCTGCAGTCCAGCACCCAACCACCTTTGGCAGGCACCCACTCAGAGGCAGCATCCAGAGGAGGCGGGGCAGGGAAGCTTGGGGGGGGGGGGTGCTGCTTCCAAATGGGAGCCTACTGGAGGGCAGGGTGCCAAACTGCAGAACACCTGTTCATTTGTCTGCCAAACCAGATCACTGCTGCCTTTCTAGTGAAAGCAGTGCATAGAGGACAGCATTCTCTGTGTACCCAGGCTCTCCATGTAATTGGAAGCCTTGATTTTCTAGGATTCTGGATTACATGGAGAACATTCATGTACTATAGAAAGGGCTGTCTATTTCAGACTACTGTCCTCCACAAGGAATGGATGGGGGGGGGGGGAGCCAAACTTTGCTCTTTCTTCACATGTTTGGGTTAACAAACGCCTGAATGCCTGAACAGGGCACTACTGGTAGCCACAGTCTGTAGGTTCTGTGTGATGGTTTCCCGAATAACATCATGTGACCTTGATCTCAACTTACATCATTTTAGCTGAGACCAAAAATACTTCCATGGCAACCAATCAATTTGTTTAGACTTTTTTCTCCCTCACCATTTTCCCCCTCTTCATTTATATGAAAAAAATGTATGCCAAGAGGCTTGGTTCAAAACTGATGCTCCACCTTTATAGGACTGTGGGATCTAAGAACAGCCTTCCCTCCATATGCTGTCTCAAGATGGTTTTTTTTTGGGGGGGGGTAGTGTGCCAGCTCTTATTGTTGAAACTCTGTGTGTAGTATGTTGAAAAGCTCCTGAAACTTTGGATTCAGGCCTGTATAGGGAGACAGGGGAAGAAAACACACCTGTTATTTTGTTTAATATCATCTGTATGCAAGCCCACTCCCAAAATGAAGGGTAACCACCACTATCTTATTTACACGCAATATTTAAAACTTTTTGCAGTTCAGCTGCTTTTTTTGGAATATGAATATTAAACCCCTTCAAGTTGAAAACACCTATTTAGATAGCAGCCAGGTAGTGAGAGCTCTTCTTTCCCACTTTGAATCACAGTCTTTATACATTTAAAAGAAAACTAACCTTGGTGCTATTACTTCCAATCCTAAAAGAACTGGTGTGTTATATAGAATTCACTGGAGCGTGCTGTTCTTTCAAGCTTTGTAAGTAATGACTGTGCTGCTGTTTTTGTATTGCATTCACAGTTAAAATTCATCTGGAATTTTAACCTGTAAAAGATGTGAAAGCTCATTTTAGAGAGGATCAGATTTTCTAGTCTTGGTCATTTTTAAGTTGCTCATTTATTTGGATTCTCAGAATGAGGAGAGGTGACTTTCTTTGTTAAAAAAAAAACCCTTGAAAACCAAAATTGGAATCCAGTTTAAGAAACAAATCTGAGAGGATGAAAAAAGGAAAAATTTCACATAATTCTGTGGCATTAATATGGTTATGGGATATGATTGCTCAGTGAATTAGGCTTCTGGCTGCAGAGCCAGACATTGGGAGTTTGATTTTCTCACTGTGTCTCCTGAGAGAAGAACCAGCCTGCGTGGGCTTGGGCAAGCTGCACAGTCCCAAGGCGCCCCCAGAAGAAGGGAATGATAAACCACTTCTGTTTATTCTCTACCTGGAAAACCATGAAAAGGGTCACCCATAAGTCAGAATTAACTTGACAGCCATGTATTTATTTTATTTTATTTTGAACATTTATATCCTGTCCCATATTGTGATCTCCAGGCAAGTACAGCAATGAAAACAACATAAAAGCAACTCAATTTTAAAACATTTTTAAAAATGTACACAATATGGGTGTATTAAAATCGTATTAACAATAAGGAAGCCTCCACAGCTTACCTATTTATTTATTTATTTAACTTTTATTCCACCACTCTGGGTGGTTTGCAACTAAAAAAACCCAGATAAACAATAAAAGAAGACAGTAAACACAATAACAATAAAAATCAAAATCAAACATCAACTAAACATACATTAACAACAAAGTACTTTAATCCCCCAAAGCCTTAGTGAATAACCATGTTTCATCTTGGTACAGAAATAAAGTTAGTGTTGGCACTAGTTAAGCCTCTAAGTGGAAAGCATTCCATTGCTGAAACACCAGAATTAAGAAAGCCCTCCCCCATGTATCCACATAGTGGGTCATTCTACATTATTATTATAATGTGATTCTAGTCTTGATAAGAGAAACTGAGGTATATTGGATCACTTTTTAAAAATTACTGTTTTAAAGGGCCTTGTTCCACAAATTTATGATTTTTGGTAATACTAGAGAATCAGCATAACTCTGTCATTAAGGTGAGGATCTAATCAGTGAAGTGGTAAGTACATTGGTTGAACAATTTTAATTCACCCTTTCTCAGTGTGAGGTAGCCTGTGTACATAGTCTTTTTGGGACATCTGTGAAAGTCACACATGACTCAGAGTCAAGCACTTCATGTTATCTTAGTTTTAACTAGGGATGTGAAAATCTTTCATTTTGTTCTCTTTTCAGAAGCCCACTGGCATTCTCATCACATTGAAGGTCAGTATTCAGCTAAGAGATTTTCCTTCCCTTCCCAAATGGCCGTTTGTATGCATTTCAGTATGCATTTTGTCTAATTTACAAATTTACATGCATTTTTCTTAATGTACAAACATTTTACATATATGTTCCTCTTGGCTAAAGTATGGTTGTAAACATTTGCAAAAATACATGGTTATACACATTTATTCAGAAGGAAGGAAAGAGGAAAGAAAGCGGAAAATCTGATATTTGTAATTTCCTCTTGATCACCAGATACATACACATGCAACTTTGTTAATGGCTTCCCAGATCACAAAGTGTAAAAATAGGTTTTGCTGAATTCAACAAAATAGCCCAGCACTTTAGCGCAGCTGTGTCCTGAATATTGGAATGGACTATGTTACTTGCTTCCTGATTAACATAACATGCGCTTCAGGTCTTCAGATCCCTTGCTGCTGCTGCTCTGCTGCTGTTGTGTGTCATGAAGTCACTTTCAACTTGTGGCGACCACATGGGTGAGTGACCTTCAAAATGTCCTATTATGTCCTCAAAACCATGTTTTTCTTTACTGCATCAATCCAACTCATATTTGGTCTTTCTTCTCCCTCCAGTTTCAACTTTTTGCAAGCATAAAAAAAGATTAAACTAATGCATCTCACTCCAACCCTACTGATGATGGCACCTTAGTGAGCAGAGCACTGAGGGCAACAAATATGCAGGGATGTTGGCAAGTCTTTGGGTCCAAGTCCCAAGTCTGAGTCCTTGGCACAAAGTACCAAGTCCAAGTCTGGGTCCCTATTAAAAACAAGCTTTCTTCCCATTTAAAAAAAAGGGAGAGGCGGGTTGGTTCCAAGTCATGAAACGAGTCTTAAATGAGTAATTGAAAAACAAACAAACCACAGACTGCTTAAAGCATGTCAAACAGAAGAGGCAGAAATAATTAAAAATGCTGTGGCAATGTAAGAATTACTAAATAAAATTCAGCATAAGCCCATAGAAAACGTCATCTCATTTCATAGGAAGCATGGACAGTCTAGCTGGCTGGATAGCTCAGTGGTTTAGGTAACTTGCTGCAGAGCCAGAGGTTGATAATTCAATCAACCACTGCGCCTCCTGGAAGAAGAGCCAGCCTGTGTGGTCCTGGGCAAGCTGCACAGTCTCAGAGAAAGGAAATGGTAAACACTTCTGAGTATTCTCCACCTGGAAAACCCTGAAAAGGGTTGCCATAAGTCAGAACTGACTTGACAGCACATTATTATTATTCAAAAACACCAGGCACAGCCAATCAAAATTATACAAACATTGACTGGTATTATATAACAGATACAAGTTTTAATCAAAAACATAAGTATCTGTTAAATATCAGCACAGGATGTATGCTGTTCCTAATATTGCCTGGTTTTGTAGCTCTGATGGTCTTATTTCTGAGATCTGCAATTGCTTATAGTATTGTGTGAAATTTCTTGATATTGTTCCCAAATCCCCAATGACTACGGGGACCACTGAAGTGTGTTTCATCCACAAGCGAGATGTTACGATTGCCAGGTCTCTGTATTTTGTTAGTTTTTCCATTTCTTTATTTTCAACTCTGGTATCCCTTGGAATTGCAATGTCAATGATTCAGACATTTCTTCGTTCTATTACAGTGGTGCCTCGCTAGACGATTGCCTTGCAGGATGAGGAAATCGCTAGACGATGGCTTTTTGCAATCGCTAATGCGATCGCAAAACAATGGTCTCCTATGGGGGATTTTCGCTAGACGACGAGGTTTCCCCATTGGAATGCACTGACTAGTGGTCAATAGCTGTCAGTGCATTCCAACGGGGACCCGCGCTTGCTAGACGAGGTTTCCCTATGGACGATCTCCGCAAGACGACGACTTTTCCCTTGGAATGCATTGAAGAGATTTCAATGCATTCCAATGGGGAAACGCGCTTCGCTAGACGATGTTTTCGCAAGACAGCGATTTCCGCGGAACGGATTAACATCGTCTAGCGAGGCACCACTGTACTACTATATCTGGTGGGTTATGTTCAAGGTGTCTATCAGTTTGGATCCAGAAATCCCACAGGATCTTGACATTATTTTCTGACACCTTCTCTACCTGATGTTCCCATGGGTTTTTGCAGGCTGGCAAGTTTAATTAACTTTGTAACTGTCAAAGACCAGTAAGACCAAAACAATATAAAATAAATACATACAATTGTAATTTCATAAAACTAAGCAGAATTATACATTCTTCCGTTGAAATCATGATATTGAGAGCCTTCAACTGAGAAACTGCTGATTACATTTGGTGAGGCCTTTTGGGGGTTGTTGACTGTTGCCATCCTCAGTGGATATTTATATTTTAGATTTTATATGAAATGGAATTCCTTGATCTTACCTTATCTCCTCCAGTGCTAAGGCAGATACAGTGTAACACCCCGATATCAATGACACCTGTCTCAGACTTGGGAGGCTGGCAAATTATATTTTTTTGCATAATGACCAGTGCACTGATTTCCCCACTCTATCATGTCTGATTTTGTAATTTGTTTGTGCAATCTTTGGATGAGGTACGACACAGTTTCATCTTTTTCTTGGCAGAGTCGACATTTGCTGTTAGCACTAATTCCTTGGATCTTAGTTTTCATCACATTAGTTTGGAGTGCTTGTTCTTGTGCAGCAAAAAATCAAGTCTTCAGTTTCTTTCTTAATGGTCCCCAGTTTTAGCCATGCCCATGTTGAATTATGATCATGCTTTCCATAAATATTTCTCAGGTGTTCTCCATGTAGTGGTTTATTTTTCCAGCTATTTAATTTGTTTTCAAATTGTTGTTTCTTATATTGAGCCTTTTGTCGTTGTTGTTTTCAAAATATTCTCCATTTTCATCTGCTTAAGTAGTTTTTCTCTACTTGTACTGAAATAATCATTTAGGTTTCTTTTTCCCCCTCCTCTGCTACCTGCTGTATTTGAAGTAACCCACAGCTTTCAATTTTTTCTGGTAAATGTAATCTGTCCACATCACTTTTTAGATGTAGTGCATGATGCATGTTCATTAGTTTCTGCATTTTTGATCCAATTCTTCTAATTCATTTAGGATCCAATCTATTATTCCAGCTGGGTATCTAATTACTAGAATGGCCCATGTGTTTATGGCTTTGATTGTATTTCCCCCATTTAATTTTGATTTTAAGATTTTTCGCAGTCTTTTGATGTATTCCCTTTCTGTCAGTTTTTTAACTTGTGTGCTGGATATTGTCTGCTTCTAGTATTCCAAGATATTTGTAATTTTCATCACTTGATAGTGTTTTTATAATACTACCATTTTTAACACTATTCCATCTAGGTTTTGGATCTCGCTATGGTATATAGACAGAACTGCACATTTGTCAATTCCAAATTTCATTTGAATATCTTCACTAATTATTCACACTGTGTTTAGCAGTGACACTATCTCCATGGAACTTTTTGCATATAGTTTTAGGTCATTCATGTATAACAGATGATTGGTTTTTTCTGTTTGTTCTAAAATATGGTAGCCCAATCCAGTTTTATTTAAAATTATTGACATGGGGATGAATGAGATGTTCCTCTTTTTATGCTAATTTCATCAAGTTCTTCACCATAGGTCATTAAAACAGTTTTCTATTTTTCTATACTTTTTTGAGGAACTTCTGAATATTTTTACTAATCCCAAAAATTTTTAGGCAGGTGTTAATCCAGCTGTGTGGCAATGAGTCAAATGCCTTTTTATAGTCTATCCAGGCTATGTTAAGATTTGTTTTTTGTCTTTTTGCATTCTTTAATATCATTTTATCAATAAGAAGCAGATCTTTTGTGCCTCTTGACTTCTTAAAGTTCCCTTTCTGTTCAGTTGCGTATAGAAGGTTTTCAATTAAATATTTATATATTAATTTTGCAAGTACTCCTGTGAGGAGCTTGAACATTGTTGGAAGTCTTGTAATTGGTCAATAAGTTTTGGGTTTGTTGCCCTTTTGATGATCTTCTATTATTAGAAATGTGCGGCCTGTTGACATCAAATCTCAGTTGTAGAATTTTGAAATAAGTGATTAAATTGCACTGCTATACATTGATGGAGACTTGCTAAATGCTTTAACCAAAATCCGTACAGTTCATCAGGACCAAGTGCACTCCAATTTTTCACAGCCTTTACTTGTCTCTCAATCATTGCAGTTGTTATTACAATATCATCCAATTGTTTTCCTTGAATTTATTTACAAATGTCTTTAATCCATGAGGCGTCTTTGTTATGTCTGGTTTGGCTTTCCCAAATTTCTTTCCAAAATTTTAGAGTATCATATCTTTACATGGGCCTAATTTCTTTTGCTGTGTATTTTCTCCTAGTGATATATAGAATAATCAT
>JBAJHW010000004.1:71931265-71946265 GCA_037013535.1 Intellagama lesueurii | reverse complement strand
AATAGAGCTTTTTAAAATTAAATACTGTATACTGTGGCAATGGTTAATACATGATAATGCAATTAAACCTCAGCACTAAGAACATAACACTAATAATGGGATGGATATCCCATAGAACAGGTCAGTTGTACTTTGTTCACATTGAAATCAATGTAAGGTGGTTCTCATGACAATATCCCACTGATTCCATTCCACTAACTGCAGAAGTTCTACAGACCTACCAAACATTGAAACAGCGACACTATCTGTGGTTGGACCTCTTGATCAATCATGCCCTGTCTCTTGAATGCCTTTCTCAAGGGGAGCTGGATGATAGTGCTACTGCGACATGTTCAATGCCAGCTGAAAAAATGTTTCAATATCCTTTCATCTGTCTTTAGATGTTCATTTAACAAATGCTTTTCAATCCCTGATTTTGCGTAATGTTTGCTCTGACTGTTTTACCTTTTTATGGTTGTACAGCATAGTTGTCATTGCATTGCTCTTTTCATCTTTTGGTTTGAGAGCCACTCCGGAACTGATATAAAACTGTCACACAAGCAAAGTATGCCCATGAAAAACTTGACAACTCTTCCAACATCATTCACAAACCTGTAACTAGCAATTTTGGGGCAAATGCTACTGCGTCCCACTCACTCCACCCTGAGACATGAATGCAAGTCTCCCTAAAAAGGAAGAGGAGGTTGTGATGCCCCCCCCAAAAGAAAAAAGAAAGTGAAAAGGGCTAGATGTTCCTATTTATTTTCCTAACACTGACCAGTAGATTCACCTGTAATTCACGTCTCAATTTTGGTGCCCTGGGGCAAAGCCCCATCTACTGTATCATAATTACAGCCCTCCATAACTGCATTGCAAAGAAACATTCAAAACACTGGAACATCATCTATTAGTTCAATACCTCTTCCAAAAGCACTAAGCTAAAAACCCTTGCAAAGTAATTATTGGCTGGATAATATGGCTTTGAATCACATTACCACAGCCCTCTCTTCTCCCTATCTTCTGTCTGGCATTTTTCCCCCCTTTCTGGGGAGTTTCCTTGTGGGAGGTTCAGAATTTAGCCAGTGAGCAAAACTAACCAAACAAAGATACTTTTCAGAAAAGCCACCTTGTTAAAACAGCCTTCTGCAGCTCTGAAGTAGTTCACATCACTGTAGACTGTTTTAGACAGAATTGCTTTGGTTCCGAGAAAGTCCAAACAACTCTCAAGTTGCCTGTTTTGGTTTAGCATCTGGGCTTCATGTGAATCAGATGCATATCCCCATGGGAAAGCAGCTCTGAGGTCATAGCTGTAATGTCTTTTAAAAAAAATCACCCCAATTTTCTTAAGGACCAATTTTCTGAAAAAATGGACTGGGGCTAGGAACAGATGTTTGTTGTTGTTTAGTCGTTAAGTTGTGTCCGACTCTTCGTGACCCCATGGACCAGAGCACGCCAGGCCCTCCTGTCTTCCACTGCCTCCCGGAGTTGGGTCAAATTCATGTTGGTAGCTTTGATGACACTGTCCAACCATCTCGTCCTCTGTTGTCCCCTTCTCCTCTTACCCTCACACCTCCCCAACATCAGGATCTTTTCCAGGGAGTCTTCTCTTCTCATGAGATGGCCAAAGTATTGGAGCCTCAGCTTCAGGATCTGTCCTTCCAGTGAGCACTCAGGGTTGATTTCCTTCAAAATGGATAGGTTTGTTCTCTTTGCAGTCCAGAGGACTCTCAAGAGTCTCCTCCAGCACCACAATTCAAAAGCATTAATTCTTCGGCGGTCAGCCTTCTTTATGGTCCAGCTCTCACTTCCATACATCACTACTGGAAAAACCATAGTTTGACTATGCGGACTTTTGTCGGCAAGGTGATGTCTCTGCTTTTTAAGATGCTGTCAAGGTTTGTCATCGCTTTCCTCCCAAGAAGCAGGCATCTTTTAATTTCGTGGCTGCTGTCACCATCTGCAGTGATCAGGGAGCCCAAGAAAGTAAACTCTGTCACTGCCTCCATATCTTCCCCTTCTATTTGCCAGGAGGTGATGGGACCAGTGGCCATGATCTTCGTTTTTTTGAAGTTGAGCTTCAGACCATTTTTTGCGCTCTCCTCTTTCACCCTCATTAAGAGGTTCTTTAATTCCTCCTCACTTTCTGCCATCAGAGTGGTATCATCTGCATATCTGAGGTTGTTGATATTTCTTCTGGCAATCTTAATTCTGGCTTGAGATTCCTCCAGTCCAGCCTTTCGCATGATGTATTCTGCATATAAGTTAAATAAGCAGGGAGACAATATACAGCCTTGTCGTACTCCTTTCCCAATTTTGAACCAATCAGTTGTTCCATATCCAGTTCTAACTGTTGCTTCCTGTCCCACATATAGATTTCTCAGGAGATAGATAAGGTGGTCAGGCACTCCCATTTCTTTAAGAACTTGCCATAGTTTGTTGTGGTCCACACAGTCAAAGGCTTTTGCGTAGTCAATGAAGCAGAAGTAGATGTTTTTCTGGAACTCTCTGGCTTTCTCCATAATCCAGCGCATGTTAGCAATTTGATCTCTAGTTCCTCTGCCCATTCGAAATCCAGCTTGTACTTCTGGGAGTTCTCGGTCCACATACTGCTGAAGCCTACCTTGTAGGATTTTGAGCATAACCTTGCTAGCGTGTGAAATGAGTGCAATTGTACGGTAGTTGGAGCATTCTTTGGCATTGCCCTTCTTTGGGATTGGGATGTAGACTGATCTTTTCCAATCCTCTGGCCACTGTTGAGTTTTCCAAACTTGCTGGAATATTGAGTGTAGCACCTTAACAGCGTCATCTTTTAAGATTTTAAATAGTTCCACTGGAATGCCATCACCGCCACTGGCCTTTTTGTTAGCCATGCTTTCTAAGGCCCACTTGACTTCACTCTCCAGGATGTCTGGCTCAAGGTCTGCAACCACACTCTCTGGGTTGTCCGGGACATCCAGATCTTTCTGGTATAATTCCTCTGTGTATTCTTGCCACCTCTTCTTGATGTCTTCTGCTTCTGTGAGGTCCCTACCATTTTTGTCCTTTATCATGTCCATCTTTGCACAAAAGGTTCCTTTAATATCTCCAATTTTCTTGAACAGATCTCTGGTTTTCCCCTTTCTATTATTTTCCTCTATATCTTTGCACTGTTCATTTAAGAAGACCCTCTTGTCTCTCCTTGCTATTCTTTGGAAGTCAGAATTCAATTTTCTGTAACTTTCCCTATCTCCCTTGCATTTGGTTTCTCTTCTCTTCTCTGCTATTTGTAAGGCCTCGTTGGACAGCCACTTTACTTTCTTGCATTTCCTTTTCTTTGGGATGGTTTTTGTTGCTGCCTCCTGTACAATGCTACGAGCCTTCATCCATAGTTCTTCAGGCACTCTGTCCATCAAATCTAGTTCCTTAAATCTGTTCTTCACTTACACTCTGTATTCATAAGGGATTTGATTTAGATTATACCTGACTAGCCCAGTGGTTTTTCCTACTTTCTTCAGTTTAAGCTTGAATTTTGCTATAAGAAGCTGATGATCAGAGCCACAATCAGCTCCAGGTCTTGTTTTTGCTGACTGTATAGAGCTTCACCAACTTTGGCTGCAGAGAACATAATCAATCTGATTTCGGTATTGCCCATCTGGTGTTGTCCATGTGTCGAGTCGCCTCTTGTGTTGTTGGAAAAGAGTGTTTGTGATGACCAGCTGGTTCTCTTGACAAAACTCTATTAGCCTTTGCCCTGCTTCGTTTTGAACTCCAAGGCCAAACTTACCTGTTGTTCCTTTTATCTCTTGACTCCCTACTTTAGCATTCCAGTCCCCTATAATGACAAGAACATCTTTCTTTGGTGTCAGTTCTAGAAGGTGTTGTAAGTCTTCATAGAACTGGTCAATTTCAGCCTCTTCAGCATCGGTGGTTGGTGCATAAACTTGGATTACTGTGATGTTGAAAGGTCTGCCTTGGATTCATATTGAAATCATTCTATCATTTTTGAGATTGTATCCCAGTACAGCTTTTCCCACTCTTTTGTTGACTATGAGGGCTACTCCATTTCTTCTACGGGATTCTTGCCCACAATAGTAGATATGATAACCATCTGAATTGAATTTGCCCATTCCCGTCCATTTTAGTTCACTGACGCCCAGGATGTCAATGTTTATTCTTGCCATCTCATGTTTGACCACATCCAGCTTACCAAGGTTCATAGATCTTACAGATGTTAGTGATAGCCTATGATTAGAATAGGGAAGTTCTTAACTAACAAAAGCATCTGAGTGTCACAGCAGTAGATTCTCTCATATCAATGAGTATATAAATCAGCCTGCTTTGTTGGGTGGTCAATCTCCAATTGTTAAGCACTAGTTTCATTTCAACTCTAATTTTTGAAAAACATCAACACTGCATCCATCAGCTCTATCCAATATAAATGTGCTTTCAGTTCTAATTATGAGCTATCAGTAAAGTCTGGTTTTGGCCTTAGTCAAAATACAAGTTTCTGCATAGGACTTAAAATACATTTACAATGTGTAGGCCTTTGAAACATAAGGTAGAACAGACAGAATAGTTGCTCTTTTGCAAGTGATTACGAAAGAAATGATATATTACATACTCTGTAGAAGACTGATATGATTAAAAAAAAACCAAGTGTGGCTCGTGAAAGGAGACTGTGGGGCCCTCCAGCCTTTATCATGAGACACTCTCAGTGTGAGGTAAACAGAATTCTGAGGCACAGTGAAACGCACATGAGGGAAGAGCAGGACTAAAAGGAAGCTATTCTGGAGCCCCAAACCAAGAAAAAATGTGCAAAAGACTGATGGGGGGCTGACCTGTTGGGAGGAACTTTAATATTTAGCATTTACCTTATTATGGATCTTGAAGCAATAACCAGTAAATGTCTTGCAGGGATTTAGATGTCAACTCCATTCTCTAATCAAGGTTGCTCTATAATGCAGTAACATGGGGCAACCTGATCATTATTGTATCTATTTTGCCACATATTGACTATTATGGGTATGATCTATGAGACAGAAAAGCTAGTTCAGCTAGTTGTTTGCTTTGTACATTCCCTTCTTCCATCCATTTATGTGTAAACTTCAACCTGGGATAGAACACTTTCGTGTATCTGATAAATTTGGCTTTAGTCCATGAAAACATGTGCCGAATAAAAGAGCTACAACACTATTAGGTTTGCTTCAAAAATCTGACACATCAACTTCTCTCAAAGTGATGACATCCGAGGTCCATTATAAAAATAATATAGATGTTACATACCTTTGCATTTGTGCATAACACAGAATACTGCAGTCAACTATAGTAACTATGAGGCATTATCACTGTGGGTCCGTCACTGCTCAGAATCCTTTCACTTATACCTGCTGGAGTAAGTCAAATGATGTAAATCATTGTAGTGAATTGCTAACAGTTATGAAGTCAAGGGTTGTATTCCTTGTCACATACCAGTTAGGTGACTTGGCATGCAATGAGAAATACATGCTCTGACTTCTTAACTAGCAGTAAAAGGCCACAATAATTTATGCTGCTTGATATACACCAATATCTATCAGTGTAAGTTTAAACATTTAACTGTTGCTTTGGGTAACAACAGTTTTGTTACAGGTATATATTATATATTTTACATATATTTGCAAAGCACTCTTCCACCATCCTTCCTTTAATTTTGCCAACTCACAAAGGGGAGGAAGTTTTCATTCAAGGCCCTTTCCAAAAGAGACAGGTCAGGCACACTACAAATTGCTTCTCACACTTGGTGTGCTGCTGAAAGTTTTCTTTGATAAACATTGCCCAGCATCAATGAATAAACAGGTTAACAAAAAAAGGTGTCAATCATCATCAATCCTCACAGTTAGTTCCTATAAGGGATGTGACATTGAAACCTCTTATCAATGATCATTGTGTGTTGGCTTGAGCCGCCGTAATGAAGAAGTATTAAAGCAAATGAATAAAGAATAGAAAATCATAAAACACATCAAATGCAGAAAGATAGAATACTTTCGTTAGGTAATGAGAAACAAAAAGTACAGATTGTTACAACTGATCATTCAGGGTAAAATAAATGGAAAAAGACATGTAGGAAGGTGGAGAACTCATTGGCTGCAGAACCTGGCAGACTGATTTGGATGCAACACAACATCATTGTTTTGAGCTCCTATATCCAAAGTCAAAATGGCCATAGCAATATCTGATCTCCAATAGGAGAATAATGATAATCTTAGGATCTTAGAACTGCAGAGCTGAAAGCGATCCTATGGATCATCGAGGCCAGCCTCTGTCAAGACGGCACAGTGGGGATTCCAACTCTCAAGTTCTGCCAGATGCCTTAACTAATGAGCTAAGAAGAAAGCATTCTGTTTTATAGCAAACTGTATATGCACTATATATGAGAGGACCCCACCTCCAAAGCCCATGGGCAATTAATAGAGGAAAGGCAGATTAAACAATAGTAGTGATCTTGAATTCATGGGCATTTAAAGTGGATCAATCTTCTACTGGAAAGTTGTTCTGTATGAACTTCTGGAGTTCCTTCAAAGGTTCTTTACCTTAAGCACGATCTATCTTATCTCGCACCTGAGCAATCTTCCATTTACACTAGAGATGTTCATGTTCCCATGAGCAGGGTTCAGAAAGGTCTTTGGATCATCACTTTACTCATAAGGTTTGCTCATGAGTAAAGTTTATCCAGTATACTCACAAGTAAGAAGCCAGCAACAACAGCAGAGGAGGATGGCAGCAGTGCAGCAAGTTCGAGGCAGCAGTACCAGTTGAAACTATGTGAGGGAAAAACATTGGGTCCAAGGTTCAGGAGATGGAAGGGAGGTAGCCAGCCTCCAATTCAGCTAGAATTTGGGGAGCAGGGGCTGACATAGGACCCTTCCCCACCTTTTCTTGTGGCCATCATCAAACAGGCTACAGTGGCTTTCCCTTTTTGTTAGATAAAGTAAGTGACAGAGCAAAATAGCACTGCATCTACTTAGCATGGTAAACATAATATTGCCAATGTATCTCATTTATCTAGAATATTGCCACTTCAATAGGGAAATAAATTTAAAAAATGAAGCAGTGGATAAAATGAAAATAAAGGAGTGAGTCTCCTGTCATCCATTAAAATGTCACAACCCACCTAATATGTCACAGAGTTGTCATGACAGATAACACCGCCCACAGCTCCATTTGGGTGTGAACTAACCACCTGCACAGGCTACACAACAGGATAATTAGAACACGTTGAATCAAGCCCCCCCAAACCCAGACATCCTAGCACTGTCCTAGAAAGGAGTGGGACAGCTCTAAAAAGAGGTGGGGTGGGGCGCTCCAAGTCAAAACACATGTGGACTCCACAGTTTCATTCAAACCAAACTGCACCAAAAGTAAACCAAATACCAAGCTATATACCCATCTGGATAGGCTCACAGATAAGAGATTTGTCATGTCTTAGTATCTATAGCTTAATTGCATAGTTTCAATAAAAGTATGGGAAAGTTTGTTTTGAAGACTTCCTGTTCCAGATCTGCCAGCCAACATGTTCATTGGCTATGCTGATTGGGGAATGCTGGGTGTGGTAGTCTTCCAAAAGAACTCTTCCAGTCTCTGGTTTGAATACAGAGTCTGCTGGGTTAGTAAGACAAGCTGAGAGGCAATGCAGCTCCAGTGTACAGGTGTGGATGGGCACCAAGTTTTGTCTCAGTTTGTTTACTGCCTCAACAGGGGTTTATTGGTTCAATACCCCACCCCCTTCAGTGGGTACCCACTCAGAAGCACCATCCCAGCTTCGCTGTCCCGCCTCCTCCAGGCGCTGCTTCTGAGTGGGCACCTGCCAGAGGGCCTACTGAACACCCGTTACAGCGGTAAACGAACAGAGACACACCACTGAACTGGCAGTTTGTGCCCATCTCTAGTATGGATTCAACTGTATAGATGGCATAGATAAGGAGAGAGAGCTGAAGCATCCAGTAACTTTGGAAAGGAATCCTTAAAATTAGTTTGGAAGTTTCTAGATAGGTTTACAACTGGAAAACTCAAGATTCATGCCCTGGGAATGTGTGTCTACAGGCAAAAACACTGACTGAAATCCAATAGTAAGTCACAACTTGATCCCACTGAATGAATGGATCTTGCAAAGGAGTTGATTCACCAAATCTTCACTGATTCAATGTGTGTAATCTAGTTGTAACTTACTTCTGGATTTCAGCCATTGACACATTGATGTGCAACAGATTTTACCCCACCTACATTTTGTCCTCTTCAATAATCATCAGCAGGGCTGCACTATACATAGTATCCTTATTTTCTCCCTGAAATAATGCTTGGGTATTGAGTCTTCTAAGTTACTGGATCTACTTTTCCAGATCCAGTAACTGAGAGGTTATTTCTGACTATTAAAGCTCCCAAAGGCTTCCACCAGGGCAAAAAGGAGCCTTAGGGAGACTTGGAATGAAGGGATAGGAAGTTTTTGGTGCATTTAAATTAATCATTTCCACTGTCTGGACCTTGTTCACACTGGTGTTAACTTTGCCAACAGGATTTTGTTCATTATTTCCCTTGCCACTTATGACTGATAGAAGAATGCATAAAACATGAAAAAATCCTATCATAATGCCTCTCAAAATGCCCTAAAACATCAATAGAAAGTAACTTTCAGAAGTAACAAAACAATACTACTCTTTAACCACCATAAGTTTGTTATACTGTTTTTACTGTAACTTGGTTACTATTCATGACATTATACATTATCCAAAAAGTAACTGGCAACTTTGGTACTTGTAACCAGGTACTTCCAAGTTTTGTTTCCCATGCGTATGCATGTGGCATCTCTGATGCCTTGAGCTGCATACAGGACAGTCATGCAGAAAGAAACTGAGTTTCAGCTCAGATCCACAAAGAAGGATGAATTTTAAAGAAATTAATTTGAAGGCAAAAGAGGATTATACCTCTATTAGACCATAACCCATTTCCTTTGGATTGTGCAGAACTACAGAACTTTTATTTCTTATAGAAATGAATGAGACTGTCAAAAATGCTTGAAGTTGCTTTAACAACAATTCGAACAGCAATAATATTAAGTACACGTTTAAAACTCACTGTCAGTACCTAATCTCTATTTTTATGAAATAATAATATTAAAGTTCATACAATTCATGAAGGAATGACTTGGTAGAAAAGCCAATTTTAAAAAAATACTAGTTTTAACATTAATGATGAATGATACATAACAGTTCCTTTTTTGGTAAAATATTTCTAGATAACTTAGAAGTATGTAAACTAAAAGCAAATTTTGGGTGTAAGCTTCACAGCATGAACCATAAATGCTTATATCATGCTTAAATTTCAGCATTAGCACCTTCTACAATGAGCAAATTAGATTATTTGTGTAGACTGCCACAAGCAAATGTTGCATATGGCATTAAGATACTTTCTATACTGCAAAGCTGTGTGTGGTCTCCACAGTTTGTAAATATAAGTTACTGCTAAGATAGTTGAAATCAGCTGCTATCTTCTTTTCTGGAATCATTTTTGGTAGGAGTTTTACTGTGTATAGTGGAGGTGTCTTACTGTTACCTGATAATAAACACCATTAATTATCCTGTCAGGCTGCCCTTTGTTTATCTGAAGTTCAGGATCATAGCATTTTCTCCCATTAAATACAATGATATTTAACACTTTGGTTAGTTTCCAGCTCTGATCAACATGCATAAGGAAACATGACACTCGACTGATTGGGCAACATCTGTGCCAGCTATTTTGAAACAGTGTGTTAGACTGTTTTATTTATGACATGGTATGCTAGTTGTTGTGACCTTTGCCATTTTTCAGTGGAGTGACACTGTGTCACAGGAATCCTTAACTACAATCCACTTGACTACAATCCAGTAAAGGTGAAGTGCTCGTATTAAACTATGTTCATGGTAGTGGACCCATGGGATAAAGACTTATAAACATGTCCCAGGAAAGCAGCTGCCTTGTACTCAGAGGGACTTCCATCTGAATAGATATGCACCCAATAGTATTGGCATAAATGTTCATACTCCAAGTTCATTATATTGTGGGTCAGATTATTAAAATACACTTTTTTGCATGGACTGAGCTTTCTTTCAGTATGCAGTCATAAATTTTAAAATAATAAGACTGTATTTCTCAACCATTCTTAACAGAGTATACCCAGCTACACATTCTACTCACAAAAAATCCGGACAAGGTTGTATGGTCCTCGAAACAATACAAATGCATTTTACTCGTAGTAGCTGTTACACAATGCTCATGTCTACTCTGAATTGCTTTGGAGAAAAGAGTATTTCTCCCAACTTCCTTCTCATGTGATTAATTTAAAGAAGATACAAGTGATTCCTTGAAAATTTCACCTTTGTAGATTTTCTAGCATTCCTTTTAATTACAGATTTCAGCCCTTCTCAATTTAGTGTTTAGCTACGTTAGCTGTCTGGGAAATTCTGAGAATTTAACTACAAAAGCTCAAATCTGTGCATCACTACTAGAAACTATGAATATTTTGCATTTTGAGTTTCATTGCATTTCTCCAAGTCCCACTTGCATGTTCATTTTTTCATATAATGCATATAATAAAAATTATATACATAATTTTATATACATATATTATTTATTTTTATTATATATATAATAAAAATTATATACATAATTTTATTGTGTGTGTGTGTGTGTCTCAATGGGCTAAATTGCCCCTTGAAGCAAGAGAGAAAATAAACCGGTACCATGGTGTATATATATATATATATATAAGTAATATTTATTGATACATCGATATATCAGAAACAAGGCTCCTTCTAATGTGCATAACTGCATGAGCATGCTTGACTCCACCCCCACAGTGATAGTTTCCAGCCCTTTTCGTTCTGGTCACAATGTAACCCCATGTGAGGGTGCAGATTCAGGGTATATATATATATACCCTGTTCCCCCGAAAATAAGACCTAACCTGAAAATAAGCCCTAGTACGATTTTTCAGGATGCTCGTAATATAAGCCCTTCCCCAAAAATAAGCCCTAGTTAAGTGAAACCCCGCCCTCCACCATTGTGCAGCAACCAGAAGATGACATGACTGTATTTGAATAAATGTAGATTGTTGTACATGAAAAAAAATAAAACATTCCCTGAAAATAAGCCCTAATGCGTTTTTTGGAGCAAAAATTAATATAAGACCATGTCTTATTTTTGGGGAAACATGGTATATAAATATATATATATATATGGGAAGAGACATTGAAACATTGGTATGCCAATGTTACCAGGGTGGGTTGATTGCCAGTATTGCTGCACAGATATCCCAATTGACCTTTGTACCTATTTTGCTGACAAAAAAGCATCTATTTTATGCTTTTTTTTTTTGCTAATGTACACGTTTTCACATATTGCCTAATGTATGCAACTTTCCCCACTGACTGAAATGTGTTCCTGAATATATTTTTCAGTTGTGCTCATTGTAGCCATCCACATTTTAAAAAGGCTGCCCTGTTTGGAGTGCACTTTCTTCCTTCAGAATATTCTATACGCCTTGAAAAGGTGCAGGTTCTCAAGGCAAGGTGAATTCCCCTCAAAAGTCTGAAAAGATGATGAAAGACTGATTTTGTTGAGACAGCTGGCTCTTTTCTGTCCCTTAAAAAAGTGAAGGAAAAAGGTCTCCTGGTGCCAGTAATATCATGCAGCAGGATTGGGCAATTTTGTCCCCCACAGTCACATCTTGTTGCTGAAATCACCTAGAGTTAGACCTACAAAATGGGCATTCTGCAAACAATGTCTCTGAGTTCAACCATTTTCCAATTACAATTTTTTACAGGGCCAAAACAAACCAAAACCTAACTGACTTCAAAATTGACCTACCAAATAAGTTGTCTTTCACTGTTTGGGCACATCGTTTCTTCCAGGCTAATGTTATGCATTGGGACAAAAAGTGTTTCATGCCATGAAGCCAAATGTACTCTGATTGACAGACATTTGGCCTCAACTGGTGTACACTAAGACATTGTAATTGCCAGATGCATAGAATGGCATAAGCTTTGGTGGACTACATCACACTTTGCCAGATATCTAGAAAAAGACCGATGTTATTCACAGGGGGAAATATAAAAGTTCAGGTTATATTGGCAACAGCACAGACCAGAAGTGCAGTCAATTAGAACTTACAAGTGCAAAATTACCATCACAGGAACAGTAACTGGAGACAAAATACCTTAGTATTGTTGAGTAATGTACCATCTGTAGTGGGACAGGAAACCATGGTCTCCATTTGGATCTCAATAAATAGCATTGAACTTTTTCACATGTTTCAGCTCAGCATTTTTTTAATGGAATTGAATTTTTCTTTCTGTTGTTCTCAGGATTGAGAGGGCAGGTTGAAATGTTCTACTTCCTTCTGACTATTGCCATTTCTGAGTTCAGATTTGTGTGCCTTTATTAATTTGCAGGATGGCCTTCAGCATCTATGCTTCCTTCTAGGTTGAGTACTTCAGCATCTATATTTCTTTCAAGGAATCCTCAGATCAGTCAAGGACTACATTTGACCTTCTGAATGCAGACCAAGTTTTCCACATATTCTGGAGTGCCTAGAGTGCTGGCAATTGGCAATACAGCTTGCAATGTAGCTTTGATGAGACTATCTGTCCATCAACTTGCAACCCATAGTTCTGTCAGACGCTCTCAGGTCAGAGAGGCAAGTCCTGGCTGACACAACATCTTCACATGTTTATGTTCCAGAGCAAGACTGAGCTAAGTATGATTGGAACCTCACAGTGACCTCCACCAGTGTTCCCTTACCTGAAGATTTTCTAACATTGAGAAGCCAGGTCTTCTCTGTCAATGATGGTAGTCACAGACAAGGAGATGATAGCTGGTGCTTCAAAGCAAAACCTGCACTATGCCGGCATGGTATCTTTTTAGACTGCAGGGGACTTAGTCATCTGCCATGGCATGTTGAGTCCAACTTAGGCTCTGGGCTGTTGCTCCTGAGCAGCAAATTGAGTCCATCTCTGGCAGGACAACAGGAATCATGGGCAGTTGCCTCCCACACTTTCTGGATTGTGATGAAATAATAAGACAAGTAACAGACAAGATCCCATTTTGCTTTGAGCAGTGTTGGACCCTTGTTTCCTGGTAAAAACAGACCCAAATCCACATACTAACTACCTCACAGGTTCAAGATGAGAATCAGCAAGTAATGTGAAGTAATTGTTACTTGCTTCTCCAAAAAAGTTACATTTCAGGCATTCATTGTACTAGATCTGAAAAATAATGTTGTTGCCCCTCATAATTTTTTAAAAAGAAAAGAACCAAGAACAGTTTTGCCCCCATATTGCACCCAATATTTGTATACATAGAATTCTAGCTGTGGAAAGTGCCCCAGCAGTCTGATGAAAGACCGGTCATGTGCCTTATGTGCAAGTAACCTCATCAGATTGCAATTAGAGTTCCATACATGAATAAATAATGAACAGAATACTGGCCTTTATTTTTTACATATCACCTCAAATTTCTGAGTATGAGTTTCATGGTATACAGTAATTTCCCCTTACCATACATATAATACTCTCATGGCATCATTGTACAATGTTTGCGACACAACATGATGTGTCTGAAGTGTTATTGGGTCAGATAAGGCCTTTAAATACTCTTGGTAAAATGTTTAGAAGCATAATGGAGCCTAAAGGCTTTTTCAACGTAAACCAAGTCTATTAAAACAATGGATTGATTTTGTAAATTTTAACCCTTTCCAATTAGCCTAATGTTTCCATCCCCATTTGGAGGTATCTGAGTAGTCTTTCTTATTGTCTTTTGGAAAAGGGGTAAATTCAAAGGTTGACCATAGACTCTAAATGTGCAGTACCTAAATGCAGAGCCTCAAACACCCCTGGGAACAATGCTATATAAAGATTTATTATTATTCCATGCTATTATTTAGCAGCCATCTTTTCCTCCCACATCATGCCATTCCATACTCTCACTCCCAAGGACATTTGATGTGTACCATGGTTGCTGGCCTGTGGTTAGCCTTTGAAACTAATTTTTTATTTTGTATGTTTTATTTTTGTTTTCTTTGTTTTGTTTTAAAGGACAACCCCCCCCCCCCCCATAACTCCTTGTGGTGTTGAATACTCATGGCCTTATTTGTATTGAATTGTTCTGAAGCAATTGTGTGGCAGCAGCTGTTTTCTAGTCACTATATTTTCTAATTGTAAGAATACGGCCTAGCTGACTAGGTGGCATGTCACACCTTAAACACTTAAAGCATCCCAGGTGGCATGCCTTGCCCTGTGTTGCTGACATTCTTTCTTTCTTTCCTTGTGTTTCCTGACATTCTTTCTTTCTTTCTTTCTTTCTTTCTTTCTTTCTTTCTTTCTTTCTTTCTTTCTTTCTAAGCAGTACAAGAGGGTTGTTTCCTTCAACTGCATTGGTCATGTCCTAGCATGCCTTTTGGGAAAAGATAAACAAGGACAGCTCTGCTGGGTCAGATGAAAGACCTATATGGTCAGCATCCTGTTTTTCACAGTGGTTAAATATGCCCATTAGAAGTCCATTAGCAATACAACACAACAGGGTAACCCATTGCTACTACTGTACCATGGGGCGGATATACAGAAGCATGATGCATTTGATCCTGAAGGTACCACATAGCCACTGTGGTGTGTATCTGTTAAAAACGTTTGTCCTCCGTAAGTTGTCAAATCTCCTTTTGAAACCAAATAGAGTGACCACCACTACCTCTTGGGGCAACATGCTTTAACAAAGTTGCTTGTAAGCTACCTTGAACACTATGTTTTAGTGGAAAGGTGGGGTATAAATGTAATAAATAAATAAAGACACAAACAAAGTCAATAACTTTCCCACCTTTTGACTTCATTGCATGAGCTCCCATTTCAAATATTATGAGGGGGGAAAATCTCTACTGACTATCAACATGATGCATACTTTTCCACACTTCTGTCTTGTATGTCCAAATTTTTGCTATTTGTAATAGCAAAAGATCTTGTGAGTCAAACTTCATTGTTTAAC
>JBAJHW010000004.1:71858765-71926265 GCA_037013535.1 Intellagama lesueurii | reverse complement strand
GTATGTTTAATATTTGTATACTATACAGTATTTTAAATTTTTATCAGTTTGTTTTAATTAATTGTTGCTGCCTTGGGTCTCCACTATGAGATAAAGATGGGATAAAAAGAAGAGTCTCAACTGTAACCCCAACCCAGACAATTGATTCTCTTTGTGCTCAGTTCTGTTTTCTGAGCCCAGCAACAGCAACAGCATGCCTGCATCAACCGTCTGTCAGTTCCCCTAATGAGGGAACATTTATAGTCTGCAGGATCTCTCCACTGCCATTGCCACCCTTCTTGTCAGGTTATTATGCCTCTCCCATACCCTCTTTTTTTTTCACTTTTTAGCTCTTCAGGAGCCTCATGGCAGCTTTGGATGGCCAATTAGAAGTACAACTAATCGGTGCAAACAGTTTCCATTCTTTTCATCACTGCTGCTGCACCTGCTTTTGGGTTTAGAAGGTCAGGCTTGTTCTGATCTGAAGGAAAGACAGCATCTTTTGGGTTTTCTAGGAAAGAGCACAATCTCTCCCCTTCTCCTTTGCCCACTCCCACATTCTGGAACAATCTCTGTCATTTAAAAGCTCCTGGATATCCAACTGGAAAGCTAATGGAGGAGTAGGGGCTGCAGAAATGAATGCATGCAGGGTTTCTGTAAATCATCATGTAACATCAGGTCAATTTTGACTTATGGTGATCCTTTTCAAGATTTCAAGGTAGAGAATACTCAGAAGTCTCCAGTGACACATCCTTATACAGTGGTGCCTCGCTAGACGATGTTAATCCGTTCCGCGAAAATCGCTGTCTTGCGAAAACATCGTCTAGCGAAGCACGTTTCCCCATTGGAATGCATTGAAATCTCTTCAATGCGTTCCAACGGAAAAGTCGTCGTCTTGCGAAGATCGTCCATAGGGAAACATCGCCTAGCGAGCGCGGGTCCCCGTTGGAATGCACTGACAGCTATTGACCGCTAGTCAATGCATTCCAATGGGGAAAACTCGTCGTCTAGCGAAAATCGCCCATAGGGAAACATCGTTTTTGCGATCGCAAAAAGCCATCGTCTAGCGAATTCCTCGTCCTGCGAGGCAATCGTCTAGCGAGGCACCACTGTACTTACTTATCTTTTCAAGTTCCTTCATTGCTGCCCTTCTGAGTCTCAGTCTTCTTCTCATTTCTTGGCTACAGTCTCCATTTGGATGAACTTTTAATATTTACTTTAATATGCTTTTATGTATTTCAAAGTGGCACAGTGCTAGATCAATGTTACAGATAGGAAAAAAGGAGAAGTTCAGAACCTGTGATCCTTTCATCCAATACTTGACAAAAACCCCACAGACACTGGCATTTACATATGTCAAAATGATTCAAAATAAATCACACTCATAATCAAGTTTAAATAAATATTGTGGGTGTTTTAAAAAACCTCAATTTCCAGTTTTAAAAAAGTGTGCTTTGCTGTATGTTGTGTAGGTGGAAATTTGTCAATTGATTTCAAGCATGCTAAAATTGATGCAAAAATAGGAGTATTACAATGTGCAGCTGAGCACTTAGTGGATCTTGAAATAAACTGATAAATTTCAGTATTTTCTGATGCTTGTTTTGAAGTCCCATCAGCAATTAAAGAACTCTGCAAATGTCAATGGTAGCTTCATTTCTAACATTTATTGCCAGACACAAATCAACGTCTTTATCCCTAGGTCAGTGTAAAACAAAAGAATGAGGAGGGAGAAAGCTGATTAGCGTATTAGCCCTGCCCCTTCCTCCATCATCATTTTTGTTACCATTCCCAGACAGAGGCTAACTTGGGAAAATCCCACCTGTTGCTTTGTGCTCTGGTATAAGGAGGTAAATCGCCAGTTGTCATATCTTCACAGACAATGAGGAATTGCAATATTCTTGCCTTCACCAATGAGGAGCCCCAGGAATTTCTTTGAGCTTTCAGTAGAGTTATTTGTAAAAAAAAAAAAAAAAAAAAAAAAAAGCTTCTGCCAAACAAAACAAAACAAAAATGGAGAGGGCACAAAATAAGCTTTGCAGAAAATTGAGCAATTTGGATGGAAATTGGGATGACTGCTGCTTTTAAAAAAAGATTTTGAAATATTAGCTAGGTTTCTGGCATTTTTAAAAACTATCAGGCAGTCTGTGTCTGTGTCCTCTGTCTCCGCGTTTCTCGAGGGAAAGGAGATTAGAGACCTTGTGTGCTACTTACAGAGACTTGAGGAAGGAGTAAAGCTCTTTTCTTCACTGTTGGCTGGGGTTAAAGAATCTCAGAGGATTTTAAAATTTCATATTGAGATGTCTCATCATAGGAGACAGGCAAAATCAATGAGAGCAAGATGATTAGTGAGGTTTTTTTCTTCTTCCTTAACTTGGCCCACTGTAATCCAATGCATCAGGTGCCGGAGAGAAACCACGGGATAAGACTTTCATCTTCCTTTCTCCATCTCATCAAAGCTTGTTTCTACCCTTACTGGAGTCCCAATGCCAGCTGTACAAACTAAGTAAAGTGGACCAAGGGGAAGAGAAGACAGGATGTGAGGAACTGGTAGGCCAATGGAAGCATAGATGTTGGATAAGGGGAATCGCGATTCAAATTGCCTTAGAGATAAATACTTTAGCTTATATCTGAGACAAAGCTATAAATGTTAGGAAAAATTCACTCATGCCTACAGGAAAATGTTTATTTCCTCCTGCTTTTGTTTTTGTTTTTTAATCTCAAGCTCTTTCCCCCCTCTCTATGAATACATTTGTGAATTTTGATATAATCTAATTAAAATGAAGTGAACAAAATTGTCACCCATCTGCACCAGGCAAAGTCAAAACATTCAGCTTTTCCTACCAGGGAGACTGTGTTGTCTGCTATGTAGGTATTAAAGATGAGAAGCCTCAGAAAACAGGTGGCAACCCTAGTTCACTACATGACTGAATATACAGGGATTCCAATAGACTTTTAAAGTGCTGGGCCTGAAATCTATCAGTTTGTTTCTTTCAAAATTCCTTTCCAAAACTTTTGGCTAGTATCCTATCACAACCAGGACTGATAACTCAATGAGTTAAGTATCTGGCCGTGGACCTAGAGACTGTGAGTTTGATTTCCCACAGTGCTTTCTGCGAGTAGAGCCAACATGTGTGGTATTGGGCAAACCCACACAGTGCCAGGATGCCCCCAGAAAAAGGGAATGGTAAAACACTTCTGAATACTCTCTAGTTCATCAGTTCCCAACCTTGGGTACCCAGATGTTCTTGTGCTACAATTCCTAGAAATCCTGGCTAGCGTAGCTAGTGGTGAAAGCTTCAGGAAGTTTTAGTCCAAGAACATTTGGGCACACAAGGCTGGGAACTGCTGCTCTACTTAGAAAAACCTAGAAAGGGTTGCCATATATTGGAGGTGACTTGATGGCACATAATTATTATTATCCTATTGCAAAACTATGGATCAGAAGGAAAATTACATAAGCATTCCTCCTGCTATGGTAGGCTCCCCAGAGCATGAGACAGGGAGCATGACTGAGAGGGGGAGGAACTTACATGAACCCCCATTCTGCCTTGTGTTCAGGCAACAGGATACAAAACCAAAGTTCTTTCTGACAAATTTGGAGGATGGGGTGGAGGATGGAAATGTAAGAAAGTTCTTGTAAAAAAATGAACTGAGTGAAATTCTCATGAATCCTTAACTAGCGTACTATGCCAGTCTTGGTCTTCCAGAAATGCTGATCACTAGTAACAGTGGCACAGTGTTGTGGCTGCCTGTTACGTCTACGTGCTGCATGGAATTGGAGGTGGATGAATGTTACATTAGCACATTCAAAGTCAGTTATGGATTTCTCCCATAAAGTTATTTAGAAAGGGGGGGGGGTACTAAATGCAGTAAAGTAATTGGAAAGTAATTTTGTTAGAAGCATCCAAAGAACAACATAGTTTTTAAATGATTCTCACAATATCTAATGAGCTGGTATTTATTGACATACATGCAAATAATGGCAGCCCCTTGAAACAACAACATCAAAGTAATCAGATCCCTTCTCCTTTCTATGTTTAATAATGAAAAAGCTGCCAATATTTTCTTCCCATGGATGCTGATTGAGTAAAACCTATATGAAATAATAAATTTTATGTTTTAGTATACACGACAATTGCAGTCTAGATACTAAAATGCCAGACAAACAGAAATCAATAGCCTCCAACATGAGCATGAATTTTGTCAGCTTCCAATTATTATCTTGCTTGTGGGGAAGATCAAGTAATAATTGAGGTTCCTGGTCTTCATGTCACAGAATGAACAGACAATACCAATTGTGAAGAGAGATAATTCTGGATATAAGGTGCTTCCATCTACTTTTGATAAACAGAAACCGGTTGCAGAAAGCATATCCTTCTTTCTAACTCAAAGAAGGAAGAAATGAAGGGAAAAACTGCTAACTTATTCGGTGACAATATGATCCTATACATGCCTACTCAAAAAGTTCCATTGAGTTCAGTGGACAACTTATTCCCGTGTAAAGACTATTAGGAACTAAATTCTGCTCATCTTAGTGGGGTTGAGTTTTGAACTGGAGTTTTGAACTGGAACTTGGAGTCTTAGAAAACATTGCCATAATTATTATTTACACTCATTCCTGTTAACAATAAAATAATGTACATGCATATTTGTATTGATTTATTACTTTGCCCCTTCTATTTAACTCTCCCTTCAGGTTGCTCACACCTTATGCAACAATGTCATGGAGGGTTCTCTGACCTCCAGGAAAAGCTTTTCATACACGGGGTTGCAAAGCTGGAAGAAAGGGTGGAAAAGTTATCCACATGAAGAACAGAACCTTTAGCAGCCATGTAAAAGGAAGGGAAATGCGTACATTTTCTTTCTGTCTTGTTTTGCAATTTAGCTAGCATGGAAGGCTTTCCAAGTGAAGAGCTGAGTAAAAAAAAAAAAAGTTTTTAAACAAGGAAATAGAAAAATAAATACTAATATACACATTAGGGATAGAAATCCTAACTTGTCATCAAAGCTGCAAGTAGCAATTTTGGCACCCAACACAATTGGCACCGTCTCCCATCCACCTCTGCCAATTCCATCCTAAAGTGTGCATGAGTCCCTCAGTACCTAGGCAAAACAGAAGGCAGATGTGGTGCACTAAAATAATTAAAAAGTTTATGCATAAAAGGGGGAGGGGAGAGGGAATATGACTGGGAGATATTGTTGTTTATTTCCCTAGCATTCACCAGGAGATTCACCTGTAAATTTTGGTGCCTTTTAAATTTTGGTGGCCAAAGTCCAAGTTGCCCTGCCCTAGTTTTGTCTTTGGTTGCCCTGTTTCCACACATGAGAACAAGAAACCACAACATTGTGTTTTCTCCTGATATTTTCTCCTGATATAGAGGAGAGTTCTCACATTTGTGCAATTTGTCTTTGTGCAAGTTTAACAATTGCACAGTTCTGCAATCGTGCAAAACTGCACTAACAGCTGCCTTGTTGCAGGAACGTTTAGAAGCATTGAATATTGTGGCATCTTTTTCATGAGTCAACAGTCTTTTTGTGCTGGCTCTTTCTCTCTGAAAAGATACTAAGTTTCTCACACACAAAAATCTGTGCAAATTGTGGAAACATCAATTGGGAAAAAAAACTCTTCTTGTCTTAGTCATGCACTCAATGCAGGAAATATTTTAACAGACTTTCAACAAACAATATTCACCTGCCAAGATGGCCTATCTCATTGGCAATGGGAATTTTATAAGGTTTTCTTCACATCTTGACCCAAGTTTGTATTTCCTGCACAAAATATGGCTGTCTTCTGTCACTGAATTTCACATTTGGTTAGCTCACCATTCTGATCAGATCTTTCCAAAGCCATTTATTCCAAACAATGTGTGTTGAGAAGGACTGTTGAAGCTCTTTACTGGCAATGCTCCTAAGATACTCCAAGGAAGCACTGAATTATCATTCTTTTAAAAAAGTAATTACACTAACAAACAAAACAAAATCAAAGTTTCCATTTCTTGCAATCATCAAAAAACTTGTTTCAATATGGTTAGGAAAGGTTTTCCGTCGAAGACAGTTTGGCATAATATCATAATATATAATTAAATTGAATTTGTTAAAACTACAATAAAATAAACTCCTTTCTTATTTCCAAAGTAAAAAAAAGAAACTTTATGTTTACTTGTCCATGAAGAAGCAATGATGCTCAAGGAGAGGCAAAAATATGGTTTTTAGAGAGAAGTAATTTGGGAATAACGACTGTTACAGGCTATGCTTCACCCGATCATATCAAATTCTTTTTTTAAATATAATTTAAAATCACAATTTTTAAAACCCACAATATGAAGAAATGTACATTTCCCCCACCCCAATAAATGCTCATAGTTAAGCATTCCAGGTCCCCTGTCTCAATAGGATAATCCAGCTCTATTCAGTCATTACTATGGGGTCTGTACTCTTCATCACTCTGCAGCTTCCCTAGCTCACCTGGATGACTGAGAATCTTCACAGATATACTTCCCTAGCTGTTTCCTCTTCCTGATTCAAAAAAGATCCCATGAAAGGAATTACTTTCAGGCAATTTCCCCATGGGCATCACATGAAGTGTGGGTAGCTGGTGAGGCTACAGACTTTCGCAGAGATGATTATACAGTGAGGGGCCTCATCAATAAGGTAAGCATGAGAATCCTGTGCCTCACCTATGAGAATTTATCTGAAATTTGTCCTCCTTTGAAATTATTTTTGAAGACAATTTTTTCCCTAGGGAATGGAATGAAAATGGTTGAAATTCTCACAAGGGAAATTTTCTGCACATCATGAACTGTAATCCATAAATCTGGAGGGTGATGAGTTAGGGAAGGCTATGGCATTGCCACTAAACAGTCAAACATATAGTACTCTCATTATTTACATCTCAAGAGCTGAATATATGCGACCATGGACCATTGACCAAGTGACGTAAATAATGAATTGTCAAGCCTCTGATCTTGACGGTTACTAATCACCAGATTACCACAGACACTGCCATACACTTGCAAACATATTGATAGGAAAGAAAGAAAACCTAGAGATTTACCAAAGTTTACAAAGGAATCAGAGAGATCCCACTCCTGTGATTACCAGTGTGTTGATATATTTACACATGAGATATAAGAATAGGAATAAATGGCACATATGGATCTGTTTGTTTAAAATATTGATGTAGTGCTCTGCATCATATTTGATTTCAACATGAGTGCTGCTTATAAATGTAAAATATGTGCAAATATACTATGTTTTATTGAACTTAGTCATAATGAAAGAAAATTATCTAGCCAACATGTTGGCAAAGCTGGGATGGCAGGATTTGCATTTTGAGTCTTTGGTTCATTCTCAACAGAGAACGTGGAACTAGACCACTCCCTTCTTTGCATGTAGAAAAATTAAATTCAATTAAAAACAAGGACAATACTCTTGGCCACCTTGCATTATAATTTCAAATAGATGAACCAAAAGAAATTGTAAAGGTCACTGAAAATGAGGCAGAAATTGAACTTTAGGATATTGGAGGACAAATGATGGCACAACACTGGCTTTATCTTCTTCCTGAGGCAGGGCACAACACCATCTTTCCTCATGCCCAGTTAGAGGGCTTACAGGAAATGATCCATATTGCAAACCTCTGTAATAAAGAAAATATTATTTATGGTTACCTCTCACAAATTCGGGAGACCCTGAGGAAGATATTGGAACAAATGGTAACAAGCCAAATTTTCTGAGAGTACATTTTTTCCTAAGAAATAATCTGAGATTTTTAATTTTTTTCTACTGAGAAACAGATTTTCTTTTTAACAACATCAGCACCGTTTTTGTTGGTTACCTCCATTTCACTACAAGTACCACAAGAATGGAACTAGCTAGAAGCTAGAAGGCATGGAAGAGGGAGCAGAATGGTGGCCACGCTGCCAACACAAAAATCCTTGGGAAGAAAAAGAACAAAACTGTGTTAACAACTGTAGCTAATGTTGAGCCTCACCTCTGAGAAACTGTTGGAGAATTTCTTCTCTCCCTGAAGGAATTTGGTGGAAATGTCCCTGTAATTTCTCTTCCCACAGATGGGGTGGAAAACTTTGAAAGTCCATTTGTGCACAACTATAATTAAAGCTCCCATCGTTCCCATACACCATCTCTATCCTGGCTTAGGACCATGGGACCTGTAGTCCAGGATTTCTGGATGGCATCAGATACATACATACATACAGAAGACTGTACTAAAGTTTTATCTACACTGGCAGAAAATGAATCATTCTTTTATTTTCCTTTACTGGCATTTTTTTTCCTCACAGAAGAGCTGTCAGGATCAACATACAGAAAGGAAACTATGGGAGTTAGTGTTTTATCACGGCAACTGCAATGTGACCATAGTGAATAGTGACAAATTCCTGAAAATGCCGTCATTATGACAGCAGGGTCAGTGATTAAACTTAGGAAAAGGGAATTCACCATCCTTCCAGCTCACACATCCATACTCATTATTTGGAAACCCTACGTCAGATGCCAGCCTGTTTTGCCTCATGGGAATGAGGCACAAATCCAACACTGCAAATCTTGCTCCAAATGCAACACATTTTCATGGAGTTAATTTTGCACATGCTATCATTCATCGTCCTGTGCCAGGACTGATGAGTGAGGATGCACACATGAAACGAGCCTGAAGATTAAGCGTGTCCTGAAGAAAATATGTAAGGGATGCAGTGCTGGCAAACAACAACAAACTTGGAGACAGTGCACGTTCTTTGAACTCTTCCCATTGGTTTCCGAGAGGAGTCATTTCCGACTTCTCAAGAGAATAAGGGAAGTGATGATTTATATTTAGTAAGCTTCAATTTGGGAGGCCATAAGCACCTTCTTTCAGCTGGACTTCTACAGATTTGTTTCCTATGTACTCGGTGAGTAATGAGTGATTTTCTATTGATTTGTCCACAGGCAGAAGAAAAGTGGATTGGTACTGTAACTCCAAAGTGAACAGGAACTCTAGGAGCATGGTAAAAGGAAGGAAAACCACCAAGAGGGAAACATTTATAGCTTTTCTAATCTATTTCAACACTTACCCTCAGTTTCTCTGTTTAATGCAACATGATTCAGGGAACACCGTAGGAATTTTAAACTCTACAAAGGTGTCAGTGCAGGACCTACTTGTGTACATTTTACATACCACAATATTAAAACTTACATACTATAATGATTAATAACAATGCCCCATTTTAATAGGGTGTCCTAACATGAAGTGCTACTGAAAATGTCACTGTTATGACTAGCGTAAAATTATCTTATTAACAAAAGCAATAGATAAACTTATAAAAGCAACTTATAAAACTGAAATATTCAAATATTTATACTATGTTATTTTCATTATTATCTCATTTTTTATTCACAGTAGTCTAGGAGTAAGGAATATATTTGGGCCTAGGGGCCAAATTCCAATTAGAGAATTTACCATGCACGTACCATAAAACTACAAAGCTGACCAGAAAAGACAATATTGCTGGGAAAGGTGGAGGGGAGGTCAGTAGGAAGAGAGGAAGGCCTAATATGAGACAGATTGTCTCAATAAAGGAAGCCACAGCTGTTTGTTTGCAAGACTTGAGCAGAACTTACAGGAAAAGATGATATTGCTAGGATGGGGAGTATTAGGAAGAGAGAACAACCTAACATGAAATGTTGCTGGTTTGCAAGATCTGAGCAGAGCTTTTCATGATAGGACATTTTGGAGGTCATTAACTCATATAGTCACCATACATCAAAAGTGGCTTGATGGCGCATAACAACTTTGGAGATTTTTTTCTTAATTACTAGAGAATTGTATAGTGACAAGCTCTGTAGCTGCCTGGGATCAGATAGAACTGCAGCTCTCTGAGGCACTTTTTAATGAGGCCTATATACTTGGGCAATGCTTCTTACACTGCTATGCTAAACAAGTGTAATAGGAGCAGCCAATGTTTTAAACAAAGCAATGGTTCCCCCACAAGGTGTTCCTGGTGGCCATAGAATATAACTCCCAGAAGCCAGGAGGAACACTATAAGCTCTTGACTATCTTAACAAAGATTTATGGGTATTATAACCCAAGGGCATTGATAAGGCCAAGTCTGAGTTACTTGGTATAAAGCTAGTTTTTAAACAGAACTATAGACCGTTTTATCTTTGGAGAGGGACACTGTGAACTGTCAGAATCCTCTCTACAGAGAGGCATTCAACTCATATCTTTAATGAGGAAAACTGCTATTAAAATTACTTTTTAAAATGGCATTTTTAAACAGAGGATGTTGAGTCTTTTTCCCAGGATTGGTCCCCAAAAGTAGTATATCTAATGTTAACATATGAATGTTAATATGTTAGTTCCAAGCTCTGGTGTGGAAGTATGATGGGAGCTCACCAACAACGGGAGGTAAAAAGGTGCCCCAGCCTTGCCCCACATGACTGTTCATGATGTAAAAAAGCATAGGGAAAGTAAGCACAGCAGTACTAAACAGTCTTAATAAACATCCATATTATGCCACTATGATGAATATTCTTTACAGACCACTGCTTCCTGGGCATTACATTCTTGAGAATGAATTATGAAGATCAAGCCGAGTTAAGATGACACATTGATGTGGAACATGGCAACTGGCTTAAATCAACTTGTTTTGACATTATGTAAGAAAATTTAGAGCCTGAACTGTGCATTAATGTTAAGACAAGACTAAAGGTCCTAAAAATCATCACTGAGAAGGAGGACGAGATAAAAGACAGTTAATTATGCTCACTGATATTTATGACCTCGGCATGTCTAAATAAAATGTAGCTTTTAAACTATTGCCCAAGTAAAACCAATGATTTTACCTGGTCTTTTAAAAAACTCCGTATAGATAATCGGTGGAGAAAAACATACATAAGCACAATTTATCTACCCTTGCGTAATGGCAGAAACGTAATTTCTACATGAAAATCACACCTTGCAGACTAATGATAAACTCCCTTTTGTGCTAACCAAGTCACCTTCAGAAGAAAATTGGCTCCAGAAATCAGAATCTTGCAAACGCGCATGTGTGCGTGCGTGCGTACGCGCACACACATGCACTCGCAAATTTATTTATTTATTTATTTATTTATTTATTTATTTATTTATACCCCATCTTTCTCCTGTATCCAGCTCCAGTTAACAATCTGGCTGTGGCGTTTGGGATCTGCTGAGGTTTCTGAACACTTTCCAAAGGCAACCCTATGGAGAGCACATTACAGTAATCCAGCCAGGATGTAACTAAGTCATATGTCACTGTGGCCAGGTAAGGCCTCTTCAAGAACTGGCACAGCTAGCACACTAGTTTTAACTGTGGAAAGGCCTTCCTGGCCACCACTGAAACCTGGGCATCCAAGCTCATAGATGAATTCAGGAGCACCCCCAAACTGTGTGCTTCCCCCCCCCCCAGAGGGAGTGAAACCCCATCCAGCACAGGCTACATTCCCTGCTGTGCCTTTCAACTGACCAGGAACATATACATCTTGTCTGGATTAATTTTCAGTTTATTCATCCTCATCCAGTCCATTACTCATATGAGACACTAATCTAGATCTGGAACAGCTTCCTCAGATTTAGATGGGAAGGAACGAGAGATATCGGTATACATAGCTATGAACAGATATACTGCATCTGCACACACAGGCACCCCACACATACAGTTGCAAACAAATGATCTTTTAGAAAGAAAAGTGCATGAATGGGATTTTTTTCAGCCATCATTGCTTACCTTGCCAGATCTTAATTATATGACCTGAATGTACTTTGGACATAGAAGGATGCATGGAACCCAAGGGGGCTGGAAAATGAATGCTTATGCAGCAAAAGAATGTGGAGGGACAGTCACGAACCAATTGAAAAATGCATTTTCACTTTTAATGTTTGACTTTGCTATTTTCCTTAAAAGAAAATCTATATAAATTTATATGGCTTGCACTTGGGGTGTTCTCTAAGAGTTCGAAAACAGCTGTTCTACTGCAGTGGACTTTGACTGGGTAGATTGCAATGCTCAATAATCTGTCTCAGATCAGGGTTAAGTGATGGAATTCATTTAAATGCCCCAGAAGTAATCATCCACAAAGAGTACATTATTTCTCTTTTATGAATTTTCAAACCTAATACTGATGGGTGGCATGCAATTAAACCTGATCAATATGTAATTTAGGTGGGCTGACATGTTTTCAAATTCTCAGAATATAGATTCTTTCAATATTGCAAGAGCTTAGTGAAATACTTAGCCTTTATAAAACAGACTGGGCATTTTAGTACAGTACTAATAACAGCCAAGATGGGCCTATTGGCAAGAGAAATTAAGCCCCAATCAAATTAATAGCCCCTAACTTTGGACACTCCTCAAAATCCTCATTTTAAAATCAAAATCTTAATCCTTCAGTACAGAGCACAACAGTTAATGGTGGTGGTGGTGGTGGTGGTGCTGGTGCTAAATATTTTATTTATTTATTTATTTGATTTGATTTGATTTGATTTGATTTGATTTCTGTACCGCCCATCTGGCAGCCAAGGCCACTCTGGGTGGTTTACAACAACTAAACAGTAACAACAATAGAATAACAAAACATAACAACATCAATAAATTATAAAAGTGCAAAACAAAATACCATAAAATACAACAGGAGACATAATAAAATGCAATAAAATAAATAGGTACTTCCCCACAGCTAGGTGTAAGAACTTTGGGAAGGGTGGTTTAAAATGTTAATAACTATATTAAGCAGCATTTCTGATGCTCATAACCTATCACCTTTCCCTAAATATTGTTTTTATATGGTAGTAAACACAGAGAGTTAAAAAAAAACAAGGGAGAAGGGGTGGACTGTTATAATGATCCTTTGTGCTAAGCTAATAAACAAGGGGAGGTACATTGTTTTGTGACCCTAGAGGTCATGGGTGACAGTCTCTAGGATTGCTAATTAGTCTGCTGTCATCCACGGAGTAAGAATTACACTTGCAGTTCTATGAAGCGACATGGCTCAATTTTAAACTTTATGCAGGAAGGTTCTAATGGGTCCTCCTCTTCCTATATGAACACACTGATAGCAGATTTATACTAAGACATAGGTTCAATGGAAACTAATTCTGCCAGCTGAGTTGGGGAGGAGGAGGAGAAAAAGAAAAAAAGGTGGAAAGCAATAGGAACAGAGAAAGTACACACAGTGAGGGCAGAGGGGGAAGAATGCCAAGTAGGCATAGACAGGTCTGTCAAGTCTTTCCGTGGCCATCTTCCTTTCCCATGCGCTAAACTGTTCTGTGTCTGTACCATGTGAGTTTCTTTTCTTTTGGAAAAATTAGGGTGGGGTGGAGGTGGGGAGGGGCTTCCATTTTCCGACTGTGCAAAAATGTGTACATTTTTTTCAGATCGATAGGTTAATGAATTTTGTACCATTTGTATTTATCTTCATTAGCCCCCCTCCCCCAAAATATATAGGTTGAAATCCTGTTGCTTCGGGTAATAATATTTTTTTAATATTCAGTCCATACCAGCAAGGAAAGAGTCTCTACTATAAGTCTCTGACGCATATGCACATATGCACAGGCACCAAGGAGGAATGAATGTTACAGATTTTCAGATGCAACAGAACATTTAAAAATTGTTCTAAATTCAATAAATAGAGCATTCCTCTGACTTATTGCTTAAAACTCAACGTGAAAAGGAAGGTCTTTGCCTGACTGTGGAAGGATCAGAGGAGGGGTCCAATCTAGCTTCATGGGGTTGCTTATTCCAAAGCCTGGGAGCAGCTACTGAGAAGGCCTTCTCTAACATTCTCACCGAACAAGCCTATGTTGTACAGAAAAGCCTTCCCAGGATATCTTAAAAGTTGAGGAGGTTCATATTGGATGGGTGATAGTCCTTCAGATAGCCTGGATCCACATTTTGTAAGACTCTATAGATCAGAAACAATACTTTGAACTGGGTGTGTAACCAGTGCTAGCAGCATTTTAAACCAGCTGAAGAAGGCCAAGAATTCTCCAGTTATGGTGAGTGGTAGTTTCTTGCATTTAAGCATGGAACTGTCCCATCAACTGAAAGACGAATGGGCAACCTACAATTATAGAGTTGTATAAAACCTCCAGCTAATTGTATTTGGGCTTCAGCCTAATTTTCAAAAGCCCTCTGCAAGTGCTCAGCTCATATTCCCTCAGTCACGCCCTACATGATAGGTTGCTGGGCATGGAAGACAGAGAGAGGTGGGTGGTGTCCACAAGAGAGCAGGAGGTGTCAGAGTAGGAGGAAGAGAAAGAAGGACTGACTAACTTACTTTTGCCTTTAGTTCACTCACTACTGACTTTAGTCCTAGGGATGGCAATCTTGACAGATTACCCATGGGGGGGGGATCTGCCCAACCATATTCTAAAAACAGCACTAGGAGAAAGTTACTGTTTTTAGAATTTAACTTTCAGAATCCCCACCCAATATGGCATGAGAGGGGGGGGGGGGTCCAAACATACAGCCTTCTTTCATCTACCGCCCTAAGTGTCCTGCTTCCTGGCATTTCTGTACTGAAATCAGAGTGCAGACTGAAGGAGGATAGTAACAGAAAGGGACCCAAGATAGGATTTGTGTGCTTCGTTTGTAGTTAAATTCATTGTGCACTACTTTTGGGTTCTCAACCTCACCCAGACATATCATTCCATTTGACTGCAGCAGTTCAATAGAAGTACCCCATCACATGAACTTCAGCCTGAAGAAATGGTCTGAATCCCGACTGTAACAGAGCATAGTTTTGTTCGGGGTTTTTTGCATGAAGAGGCGTTATTACTGTAATCAACCGGTTCATTATATTTTTCTCTTTCCCTGGGGTTTTTGTTTGTTTTTTCCTTTTGCTTGCTACTTGCAGCCCAGGTGAGATAACCAGGGCACACATCCCTTTCCTGCAAATGAACATACACAACTTCATACAATTAACATTTCATTAGGTGAAGATAAGTAGCAAATAGTGAGTATAAAAGACTACTGTTTGGGTTGGTGGCAGCAGCACAGTATTGGTGTAGCATCAGGAGCAGATTGCCAGATTGGATAACTCACCTATCATCCAATCTCCACCCATCCCAGCACATGACTGGGTAACCATGGAGTTATTGACCAACCGGGCATGAATCTACTAGGGTGGGGAGACCCCTTGGTTTTTAATAGTGGGAAACTCTGGCAGCTTGCCCAAGCCAGGCCTCCCCCTGTCAGTTCCCCACCCATCACTCTCCCCCCGCTTGCAACCAAGGATGGGGGAATCCATCACCTGGGTTAGGGCTGAATACCCATCTCCCTTCCTGTAGATCAGCTCCTATGTGTCAAATTGCCCCATTCAGCTGCCAACCAAGCGGTGACAATCATGTAAAGGCATGCAACTCAAAATTACCATAAAATATCTACCTCATAAGCTAACACGGCTGCCAGGGTGGGCTGCAAGAGATGTTTTTTAAATCCCTCATCACACATGGCTGGGGGCTCCTCTCCCAGCACTGCCAGCTGCCCAAGATTGGGTGGCCAGCAGCATTTCCCCTGAAACCACCGTGCTGTGCAAGGGTACCTGGGAAGATGGCACTAAGCATGGTGGCTGCTGGGGGTACCCCTCCTCCCTGCTTGCTTACCAGAATCAACCCCTGCCTCTGGTAAGCACGTCGGGGGACCCTGGCCTTTTATCTCTCCCTTCACCCCTCCTATTATCTTGTTAATACAATATGCATTCCAAAGTCACCTTTGCTATATTATTCCTAGATTATTCCTGAGCTATTACAGGCAACTGATTTGGCAAAGGACATCACAGCCTAGTGGGTCATTTTCAGTGCCACCGTATGGAAGGGCATTTTGCAAGAGAGCTTCATTTCAATCAGAAATCGGGCTGAGGCAAGAGACCTTCTCACTCACTTATTTCACCGAAGCCTGTAATGGAATTAGTAGATGACAAGAGCGTTCCATAAAGTTTTACTTATTCATTCTCTTATTTATATCCCATCTCTCTTCAATAGCACCCAGGGCTCCAAGAGTTATGTAGCAGTTCACTAGCGCTGGCCCAATATGTCCCGTTCATAAAATGCAAAGGCAGTATCTTGGACATGTCATTTCAAAACGCCCAGAGTGATCTCAAAGGGAAGACTTTCTCTGAGCGATTTGCTGGTCACTGGGACAGAAATGACAAAGGATTCTGTCCATTAGTTTTTCAATACAATGTTCAATAGTAGTAGGAAATTGATGGTGTAACGGTGGCATCACATTGGGGAAACTTATGATGCGGACAATAGCACTTCCAATAAAAGGGCTTTTGATTTTCTGTGTGTCAAACGGTTTTAATATTAGGGCATTTCTAGGTCAATGAAGGGCTAATGTAGCATCATAAATCATATCAAAACAAGAGCCCTAAGTAGTATTTGGCTAAGGTCAAGAAAGCATTAAAGGAAATAAGATAAAGGCAGGTTTCTAAAGCAGTATAGGAGCAGCATTTATTCCACTGCCCCCAAACCTGACATTGACGTAGCTGGCTAGGAAGAGTGAATAATAGGTGAATTAGAAATTAATGATTCCTCTGCTATGTAAATGGCAATTAAAGGACACGCCATGCTGCAGGCTCTGTCCTAACACTCTTCTCCATTTGTTTAGACGGAAATTCATAGGGCATGCTAATGTAGGAAAGATTCGCACTCTGCCTCCATTGAGCTCTCAAACCTTGAGTGTGCTGCCGTGTCGAGCATACCTTTAAAGGTGTGTCGGTGAATTCTCATTTATAACAGAAATTTCTTCTACAAAATAATACGTTGTGCGTGGTTCATCCTCGTGGCATGAATAAATAATGACAGCACAAACCAACCACAAAGAAACACATTACACCTTCAAAATAGCAGCCTTGAAACTCAATAATTTGCATTGATTATTATCCTCCACCTCAGAGTGTTACTCTTAGCAAAGCAACACAGTTGCTGTTCTTAGTTCATCTCCCATTTCCTGAAAGACATGGGAGACCTTTCCTTGTGTCATAATGTGAAGTTTGTAAGTCATAAAAAACATCCTTTCCCCTCCAGTGCATGCAAATGTAATTAAGAAAAGATGACAAATTCAATAAGATTTAATGAGAAACAGAGAAGGGGGCAATGAAAGACATCCTTTGCTCCCCTTGTGGTGCTTTTAGCTTGCACTGAATGTAGGTGATATGCCTGAACTACAAAAATCCATGTGGCTCCACCATTTGGAAAACAGGCTGATCCAGAGACTGCACAATTTACCTAGCTCTGAATCAGAAATCTCAATATTTTGTGCTCACATTGCCCAGGGAAAGGAGGCAATAAATATTTGCCCATCTTTTCTCATCTTCTGTCCAAAAGTGTATCTTGACATATCAGGACAACCAATTCATTAAAAATAAAAATTGTCAAATAAAAATTGGGAAATTTTTCACTCCTGCAGGAGAGCAAAAAGACTCATAAGGATTTTATTTTATTTGGTCACAGCACCATTGGCACAAAATGCGGGGAGGGGGACAAAAATTGTGTTTTGTGCCAAGGACCTTGCATTTCACCCCAAAATACAGTAGTTTTACATATAATATTGTTGTGCACACTAAAAGATTTTTGCACATGAACATGCACAAATAACTTCTGCACGTTTCTTGGCTAGTAGTCTCTGTATACAAAAAATGTATTAAAAAAAGACCAAAAAAAAAGCATAAGAAAACACAACTCTTGTATCTTGCCTGGCAGGGAGAAAACCTTTGAAATCCAAGGAAGAAATAAGTGAAGATTTCCATCCCTACACTAAGACTGTGGAAAAAAAATTCAGTCTCTCTGTCTGTCTTTCTCTCTCTCAGCATTTCTCCAAATCCCACATCCATTTGTTTGTATCATGTTGCAGAACATTGTCGTTTTCTTCCTTGATGAGGTCCATCTGTATTTGCAGTATGCATTATCCATAATGTATGCATTCACTTCCATCTCCTAGTGTACTTGTTTTTGTATATGCTTGCCCCTTTGATTAAAGTGTGCCTGTACATATTTTTCAACTACAATTTTAGCCATTCACATTTTCAAAGTCTTCATGGGATTTCATGTGTGTGAAATGTATTGAAGGCAAGTCATGCTTTGTCCTAGCAGGAAAAATCTCAAAACCGGTGAAGTCTTCCCCATCTCTACCAGTGACTATCACTGGGAATGAAGAGACAGTTATAACTATTTTACTGTTGGCCAGAAGGGAACAAAGTTGAAAGGTAGATGCTTTGCTTTGTACTTTCGGTTCTACTCTGTGACATGAAATCATGGCATACGTAGGCTACTGTTAAAAAAGAGGGGGGGACATTTGAAACATGGATTTATTGCTGAGTGCTAAGAATAACTTGAATTCAGCAGATGAACAAAGAAGTACTTAAGCAAGTGAATAAAGATCAAGAAATCATAAAACCTGTACAATGCAGAAAGCAGTAACACTGGTTAAGTGATAAGAAATGAGAAATACAGATTCTTACAGCTGATCATTCACAGTAATAAATTTGAAAAGATATCCAAGAAGATGGATAATTTTTTTGCCTGAAAAAAGATGAGTAAGTGGCTTGGATACAACCAAACATCATTGTTGAGGGCTAGCACGTCCAAAAACAAGACCTGGGGTTGATTGTGGCTCTGATCATCAGCTTCTTATAGCAAAATTCAAGCTTAAACTGAAGAAAGTAGGAAAAACCACTGGGCTAGTCAGGTATAATCTAAACCAAATCCCTTATGAATACAGAGTGGAAGTGAAGAACAGATTTAAGGAACTCGATTTGGTGGAAAGAGTGCCTGAAGAACTATGGATGGAGGCTCGTAACATTGTACAGGAGGCAGCAACAAAAACCATCCCAAAGAAAAGGAAATGCAAGAAAGCAAAGTGGCTGTCCAACGAGGCCTTACAAATAGCAAAGAAGAGAAGGGAAACAAAATGCAAGGGAGATAGGGAAAGTTATAGAAAATGGAATGCAGATTTCCAAAGAATAGCAAGGAGAGACAAGAGGGCCTTCTTAAATGAACAGTGCAAAGATATAGAGGAAAATAATAGAAAGGGAAAAACCAGAGATCTGTTCAAGAAAATTGGAGATATTAAAGGAACCTTTTGTCCAAAGATGGACATGATAAAGGACAAAAATGGTAGGGACCTCACAGAAGCAGAAGACATCAAGAAGAGGTGGCAAGAATACACAGAGGAGTTATACCAGAAAGATCTGGATGTCCTGGACAACCCAGATAGTGTGGTTGCTGACCTTGAGCCAGACATCCTGGAGAGTGAAGTCAAGTGGGCCTTAGAAAGCATGGCGAACAACAAGGCCAGTGGAGGTGATGGCATTCCAGTTGAACTATTTAAAATCTGAAAAGATGATGCTGTTAAGGTGCTACACTCAATATGCCAGCAAGTTTGGAAAACTCAGCAGTGGCCAGAGGATTGGAAAAGATCAGTCTACCTCCCAATCCCAAAGGAGGGCAGTGCCAAAGAATGCTCCAACTACCGTACAATTGCACTCATTTCACACGCTAGCAAGGTTATGCTCAAAATCCTACAAGGTAGGCTTCAGCAGTATGTGGACCGAGAACTCCCAGAAGTACAAGCTGGATTTCGAAGGGGCAGAGAAACTAGAGACCAAATTTTTAACATGCGCTGGATTATGGAGAAAGCCAGAGAGTTCCAGAAAAACATCTACTTCTGCTTCATTGACTATGCAAAAGCCTTTGACTGTGTGGACCACAGCAAACTATGGCAAGTTCTTAAAGAAATGGGAGTGCCTGACCACCTTATCTATCTCTTGAGAAATCTATATGTGGGACAGGAAGCAACAGTTAGAACTGGATATGGAACAAATGATTGGTTCAAAATTGGGAAAGGAGTACGACAAGGCTGTATATTGTCTCCCTGCTTATTTAACTTATATGCAGAATACATCATGTGAGAGGCAGGACTGGATGAATCCCAAGCCAGAATTAAGATTGCCGGGAGAAATATCAACAACCTCAGATATGCAGATGATACCACTCTGATGGCAGAAAGTGAGGAGGAATTAAAGAACCTCTTAATGAGGGTGAAAGAGTAGAGTGCAAAAAATGGTCTGAAGCTCAACATCAAAAAGACTAAGATCATGGCCACTGGTCCCATCACCTCCTGGCAAATAGAAGGGGAAGATATGGAGGCAGTGACAGATTTTACTTTCTTGGGCTCCATGATCACTGCAGATGGTGACAGCAGCCACGAAATTAAAAGACGCCTGCTTCTTGGGAGGAAAGCGATGACAAACCTAGACAGCATCTTAAAAAGCAGAGACATCACCTTGCCGACAAAGGTCTGCATAGTCAAAGCTATGGTTTTTCCAGTAGCGATGTATGGAAGTGAGAGCTGGACCATAAAGAAGGCTGACCACCGAAGAATTGATGCTTTTGAATTGTGGTGCTGGAGGAGACTCTTGAGAGTCCCCTGGACTGCAAAGAGAACAAACCTATCCATTTTGAAGGAAATCAACCCTGAGTGCTCACTGGAAGGAAAGATCCTGTAGCTGAGGCTCCAATACTTTGGCCATCTCATGAGAAGAGAAGACTCCCTGGAAAAGACCCTGATGTTGGGAAAGTGTGAGGGCAAGAGGAGAAGGGGATGACAGATGACGAGATGGATGGACAGTGTCATCGAAGCTACCAACATGAATTTGACCAAACTCCGGGAGGCAGTGGAAGACAGGAGGGCCTGGCGTGCTCTGGTCCATGGGGTCACGAAGAGTCGGACATGACTTAACGACTAAACAACAACAAAGCACGTCCAAAGACTAAATAGCTGTGATGTTGTCCAGTCTCAGGTGAGAGAAGAAAAAGGAGTGGATTAATATTTGAATGCTATCTGAAGGACTACCTCTCCCCATTTAAGCCTCCATGGCTTTTAAGATCTTTTTGAAAGGCCCTTGTCTCAATCTCACACCCTCAAAGCCTCATTTGGTGAGGATGCCAGAGAGGGCCTTCTCAGTGACTGCTCCCAAGTTGTGGAATGCACTCCCTTGGAAAGCTTGGTCAGCCTCTTCCTTCTTGTCTTTCCATCGTCAGGCACACTTTTTAGCAATTTGGACAAGTGACAGTATTAAAAAATACTCAGTTTATTGAAATTGGAAGAGTTTTAATTTTTTTTGTTTTAATTATCATGTGTTTAATAATTTTAAAATATTATATATTCTTATAGTTTTGACTAACTGTTGTGTTGTTCTAATGGACTGGAAGCCACCTTGAGATTCCTCTGGGGAGAAAGGCAGGAGATAAATAACCCAAAGAAAGAATAAATACGGTTTCGAAACTGCAGGTGAATCCATGCCGAAAGCGCTACTGTATGGTATGTGTTGTTGTATTTTCATGTATTTAAAAAAAGGAACTGCTGCTCTCTTTTATTTATTTATTGGCAAAAGTGGAAGAAGAACTGCCGGATAGCTCAATGGTTTAGGTAGCTGGTTGGGAGTTTGATTCCCCATTGTGCTTCCTCGACAGGGGCTGGAGTTGATGATCCCTTAAAGTTCTATGATGATGATAATGGTGATGATGATTAATTTTCAATGATAGTGGCCATTTCTGAGAGGACCAAGCCTACTAAGTTTCAGAAGAGAAGGTACAAGGAATTTTGTGCAAGACTAGGTTGACACATTATGGATTTCTTTAAAAAGAATACATTATCCACTTAAGCTGTTTTGTGGGCATTTGTTATAAAAATGACATGTAGAATAGAAATAGCCCTGCATAAGACAACTGCAGAATTTCATAATGAATGGTGTAGTATTTGGGGATAGCAGTTATAAAAAGAGTGCTCAAATGAGAAACAGAGGGGAAAAATATTTGCTTCCCCTTATGCCAAACCATGGATTTTTTTAAATAGCCATGTGTATGAAAATGGTGCACATCACTGACTCAAGAAACTTGGGTGGGAGAAGGAAGCCCAAGGAGTTTGGGACAGTCATGATGAATCAAACATAATTCAAGGGTATAATCCAAACTAGCCAAGATGGCTGAAGGCCAGTTGAGCTAACACAAAAGCAGTTGGAGCCAAGTTGAATCCAAAGGCCTACCAGCCTAGGGATGTTTAAAACTACTTAGACTACCTTCACCTTGGCCAAACCCCTTTGCTGGCATGAATTAGGATTGCACTGTAAAACTTCCTTTTTTCTGCTCAGTTGGCACCAAACTCTGAGCAAGTGAAATAGGAGGGGGATGAATATGGAACATACAGTGTCTGAGGCAGAAAGGACTTGAATATCTAGCATTTTTTAACCAAGCACCCAGTGTTATGCACTCCCAGGTCCCACAGACCTCTCCATGACAGTTCAAACATGCCTGTCCTGGGGATATAAAAATGAGAAAGTTCTGAACACTACAATATATTATTGAAATATACTTCCCCCAAAGCATGGGGAGCTGCCTGGATAGGTCACTGAGCTGGAGCACTCATGGGGCCAGGAGTTTGATTCCCCACTATGCCTTTTGGGAGAAGAGCCAGTCAACATACACTTGGGCAAACTGCGCAGTACAAAGGTGCCCCCAGAAGAAGGGAATGGTAAACCACTTTTGAGCATTTATTTATTTATTTATTTATTTATTTATTCTGAGTCTAGAAAACTCTGGAAAGGGTTGCCAGAAGTCAAAATTGACTTGGTGGCACTTTGTTATTGTCTTCTTCTTCTACTACTACTACTTCTTCTTCTTCTTCTTCATTTTTTCTATTACTGATGATGATGAAACATGAAGATTGGAGAACTATGGTAAAATGGTTCACTATGCTGAGAAAGCTAGAGCCACCATACATCCCTCTCTTCTCCCTTCCCTTCTTGGGAGTTCTGAGAAAAAAAGGATCAATGTTGTCTTTTTCTCCCTTGTCTCCAGATCCAAAAACCTAATGCATATTCAGAAGTGGTCCAGCTCAGATTTAATCCACTTTGGAGGAATCCCACTTCATTTCCAGCATTTCCTGAATCTGTTGAGATTAGCCAGAGGAACAATTCATCCAAATCTGAATTAGTGCTATAGATAGATATCCATATCAGTATCAGTAGTAATATAGAGGTAGATAGTTGCACACACATGCACAAGAGGTGTGGGAGAGCATGATGCATTCTGAAGCAAGAGACTCATTTAAAACTGTTGTCAAATACAAAAGATCCCTGTCTCATAAAAGGAAAAAGACATTAAGCTCCATAATATATAAGCACAATTGCCATCCCGCTCTACAAGATGTGGATGTTATAGTTAGATGAGTGGAAAAAAATTGTTTGGAACAGAGGAAAGTTAGACACATTTGTCATTTGGAATCTGCAAATTCCTGCAATATTCTGTGCTAGCGTGTGAAACAAATGGGCTTCTGGGAGCAAAAGCTTCATTGACAAATCCAGCAAAGAGCAATTTTCTGTCATTTAATGAAGGATGGAGTGAGGCCTTGATAAAGTACTCACTCATTACAAGCGTGTGAGAGAGCAAGAGAGAGAGAGAGGAAGAGAGGAGAGAGAAAGGGAGAGACAGAGAATATGTGTGAGTTGATGAAAGGATAATCTCACTATTTCCATCTTCCTGGACAAGGTGGACGTGCTAAATGCATGCTTAATTTTCATTGCAAACTGATTTAAGCACATTTACCCAAATGGTACCGTGAGAAGCAATAAACACAAGAGGGCATTTCTTTTCTTTCCCCCTTCTTTCTGTCATTCACTGTATATTTCTGGCATGGTTGCACCTTTTGCCAAGCTACAGTGACATGGTTGAGATGAACAGCCAGGATGATTCTAAGTGCAAAGCCTTTTTCTGAGCCTCCATGCATAACAATGGGATTGGAGGGATCCAGAGGTCCTGCTGAAACTTACCCTTGCACACTCCTATTTATTTTATGTAATAGGAACTGAAGCAGTGATTCTCAATTTTTCCACCCTTCAGATGTTTTGAGTACCAACTCCCAGAATCCCTGGCTGTTGGCCGTGCTGGCTGAGGCTTCTGGGAGCTGAATTCCACTACACCGTGAAAGCAGAAGGCTAAGAGATAAAAGGCCAGCTGCAAAAAAGAGTCCCTATATTTCTTTATTTGATTAGTACAGAAGTTTGTATTGCTGAATAATGTTACAGTGGCTGAAGTCCGGTAATGTAAAGGTATGCCATGCAAGTCTGGTGACATCATCAGACACAGGTATATTTTGGTAACTAAAAATGTCCAGTCCCCTCTTGCCTCAAGGTTCCTAGGATCCTTTAGACTCCCCTTCATCCAGGGGAAGTCTTTGGTGGCTGTAGGATCAGGGGTGGGGTGGGCTTAAATGTCCAGAAAACACCACCACTGGTCCCATCCTGGCTGCTGGGATCAGCAGAGGTAACTTTCAGACATGTAAAACTTCTTGACCGGTGTCTATGAACCTGAGGAATGGGATAGGGATATTTTAATTTCCAAAAATATGGCTGGGACTAATGACAGCATCAGACTTACATGGTGTTACTTTATGTTACTGGATTTTAGCCAACAGAAACTTAGCTGTGATGTAGGACCATCCATTCAAAAGGATCCTAAAACTAGAACATGGTGTGTTGTATATTTGAGATCTATAACACTTAGAACACAATGGGCTAAATTCAGTTCCTGTTCTGAACAGCTGAATGGTAGCTCAACAGTGGAGTAAATCCCATTGATTCCATGAGTCTACTGTAGTTGGCACTAACAACTGGACAGAGACCAGTGTGTCACAAAACAAGGCAGTTGCACCACAGAGTATGATGACCGCATGACCAATACTCTAATCTTATGCCCAAGTGCAAGATCCAGGTACTTCATGGGGATTACTTTTAGAGAATCGTGTCTTTGCTCCATCTAGTCCTGAAGTTTGCAACCTGAAGAGTAACTACAATCATCCTTAATGTGATATCATTTGATTCTGATTGAGTCTGATGGGAGCTGTAGTCCAAACCAAGTTGGCTATTGTTGATCTAGCTCAAAGCTCTCCAAAGTCTCAGGTAAATAGCAGGCACATACAGGTTCCATCATTGCTGTCCAATGTCTTACACAATAATGCTGTATTCTGCCATGCCATATGAAATAAATAAATTGCCGCCCAATGTAAATTTAACTGAGGATTCTAAAAACTGAATCTAGAACTGTATTTTGTTGTTGTTATGTGGTGTCAAGTCCCTTCTGACCCATGGTCACCCTATGAATGAGTGACCTCCAAAATGACTATCATTGACAATCCTGTGCATCTCTTGCCAACTCAGCGTTCCTTTATTGAGTCAATCCATCTCTTATTTTGTCCTCCTCTTTTCCTGTTGCCTCCAACTTTTCCTAGAATAATTGAGTTTTCCAATGAATTTTTGTCTTACGATATGCCCCCAAATCTGATGTCAGTTTCATCATTTTTTTTCTTTAGAGGGGGTTCAGGCTTGATTTAAAGCTGAAAAAACTGTATATCACCCACAAAATATTCAAAATCATTGTCACCATCATCATCATCATCTTAGAACTGCAGAGCTGAAAGGGGCCCTACGGATCATCGAGTCCAGCCCCTGTTAAAGAGGCACCATGGGAAATCAAACTCTCAGCTTCTGGTTCTGCAGCTAGATGCCTGTACCACTGAGCTATCCAGCAGTACATTCATCTTTCCAAAATATTTCCATATACCATATCTTCATTTGTACCTCATGAAGATCATTTTCAAAATCCAAAGTGTCCTCCTTCCACGGAGAAGAATCCTATGCCAGTAGCAAGGGAAGGAGTTAGTAGAAGGCTCTACAGAGGAAGGTGAAAGTTGTTGTTTTCAGTTTTTTGTTTGTTGGTTGGTTGGTTTTTTGCAGGTTCCTTTGCTGGTCTTTACAAAAGAAATATCCACTACTATCAATTCCAATTCCTTAAGGCATCCTCACACTTTTGTGCCCCATTTTTCCTTTCCCATTCATTTCTGCTTGGATAGCTATTTGCAACTTATAGTTTAGAGCAGCCATTCTCAATTGGGGGAGGGATATGGCCACCTGGGGGACTCTGACACATTTGAAGGGGGCCACAAACCGGAAACAATTCTTCACACACCACCTTATAAGGTTTGTTATGCAACTTATACAGTCCTGATTCAGCCTATATTTCTTTCATATTATATTTATGGCTTTGGCCAAATGAAACATTGAGAATGTCTGGTTTAGAGACACCAAGATTCACTGCTAGCCAGTTTTTTTATTTCCTTGAGTCTGTCAGTGTGTCTTTTGAACTTCCAACAGGGAACCTTTTCCCAATGTATCTGAAATTTTCAGACCTGATACCGCATAGCAGAAGGAGAATGTGGTCTTAATTTGGCTGCTGTATAAACAGAGTAAAAATGCGTAAGAAACTACAAAGCCACCTGTATAATGTAAAGTTTATTGGAACTCATGGTGTTCTGAAGATACTGGGTGGTCCCCTCGTGGCCTGGCAGACACCACCCTCTGGAAAGTACAAGTTCTGAGTCACTTACAAGTTAGATTTCCTTATAAACTAGAAAATACCAGATGGCAAGAGAAGGGAGAAACAGAGTGGCAGGGGACTATTCATATGAAAAGCCAACAACAGTGCCCTTATTAGGGCTGCTGTGAAAGAAGCCCTCTTCACACAGATACAGCATGAGCATGTCCCAAACACGGCCCAAATTGTGGTGATGTGAAAGAAAAAAAAGTGTATTGTTTTTTGCTAGCTTCACTTTCAGTACTAAAGGCCTGAAATATGAATGCCATAAAAAAAAACAGATAGGAGGATCACTGAAACTCCCAATGGAAGAAATAATTATGATGTACCATCATGTCTATTCTGACTTATGGCAGCCCTTTCCAGGATTCTCTGTGTATTGGGTACTAACATTACTAACTTCTGTGGATGCTCTAGAACTGTGCAGGTTGCCCGAGACTACACAGACTGGTTCTTGTTTTGGAAGATACACCAAAGATTCAAACTTCCAACCTCTGGCTCTGCAGCCAGGTACCCAACTCACAGAGCTGTCTAGCCAGCTATTAGAAAAAATAGGACATGAAAAAGAAAAGAAAAAAAATGAAGGCAGATGGAATAGTAACAAAAATACTGTGATTCTCAACAATGAATAACCAAATGAAAGGTGGCCAACTTTAGGGGATCAAAGGATCAATTTGGGCCCACTGAATCCCAGTTGCTAGCTATACAGTTGTATACCACCATAATCAACAACACATTATGGCAACTGGAAGTGCATGTTTTTGCTTCTTCTAGCTTCTCAGAAGCACATTTCCTTAATAAAACAAGATGCACCGAAAGCATACATATTGTTTTAAGAAGGAACCATACTTCCAAAAGGCTTCCATATTTGGGAAAGGCAGTGTTGCCAAAAACGAAACAAACAGCCAGGGTCACACAAACTGCCCACAGGCCACATTTTGGCCAAGCAAATTTGAACCCTGCAGACAAATATTTAACAGCAAAGATGAGAAGAGCTAAACAGAAATAAATTCTTACATATGTCTACCAATCATTAAAAAGAAGAAAACAAAGAAGCAGAGGTGATTTTAAATTACTTTCAACAATGCAACCCTGTCTAAACTCATGATTGCTCTAATGTGCTTATTTATAGTAACTAAAGTAACTACTGCTAGACTGTGAAAATATTCTAGATAGGCTACAAGGAAACAATGGCTGTGGGATATTTTAATTAGAGAGAAACTAACACACTGAGTGCATTTGACCAGGCATCCAACCATGAAGTCTAATTTCTGTGAGATTTCCTTTTCATCCGACATTTAGATGACTCGGCTGTTTCTAAGTTGCTACAAGACTTGTACTGGATGTGGTACAGGTTATTGAAGGCAGTTTTGGTCAAGTGCTTCTCATCCTATCCACATGACTTGCTTTCTTTTTCCTTTATTATCGTATGTATCTTGCTCCCATCTCTCATTCCCATTAGTGAGAGAGGCTGAAGGCCAAATCAGATGTGATGATACACGTGTTTTTACATTTTAAATACAAAAATGGCATGATCATGGCGGTGTGCAATGATGATCGGGTTTGCAGCAGGTGTGAAGAAAAAATGTGATTCTTTCCTTCCCTGGTCTAGAAAGATCACTCGTTGGAAGATGCTTTTGGCTGGAACGAAAGTCTCCCATTGACATCAATGGGGGAATTCCCTTAAGAAACAAAAATGAATTTTCAGTTAGTGCAGACAGACCTTGGGATGCAACGTTTCATTGTATAATAATTGTCTCTCTCTGTCTCTGTCTCTGTGTGTCTGCCTCTCTCTCTCTGTGTGTGTGTAAATACTACACTATTGTAATTCTGGCTACCAAAATAATAGTTTGGAATAGACTAGTATGCAACATTTTATATTTCTCTGAAAAGATGAGGCTGTGTTAAGCAGCTGTTAGTGAGCTGTCACAGATGAGACCAATAAGCACATCCTGACTTAACACACATCAAGGGTTGCTAAGGATACACCGTCAAGGGACGCAGGTCAGGAGTCAAACTGACCAATATTGAGTAAATTACATTGGTTCAAATGATTCCCCCTGAGCTAGTAATGATATGGCATGCACATAGTTTTGGTCTAAAGACTAATAAATACTGCCTTTGAAGGCTCAAGAGGACACAAAGCATGTAAAATTATATGGTAGAGCGAAGCCATCAGCGTATACTAGTGTGTGTGTGTAGATATAGTATACATGCACACACACATATAGACACTCAGTGTGTAGAAGATTCATGGAGCCATCATTATTTTCCACAGGACAGCAAAGAGTGTAAAAGAATTCAATATCTTCTTCCCTTTAATGATTAAGAAAAAGAAAAAGAAAAGATATGGGCAGGTCAGCTACAGCACAATGATTGGCTATCCTTTTAGAGGTCATTCATTTCCCAAGATATAAAATATTTATAATTTGGGGCATCATTGTAAATGTGCATGGCACACAGCAAGATACATTTCCCCTCTTGGGAAGCTTATAGTCTAGGAACAAACAAAGTTTGGATCAAAGATTATTTGGAAGTTGTGTTAAAGTAGCCATAAAAATGCAAATGATTTCTCCATTTTCTTTCTTTCTCTTTCTTTCTCAGGAAATTGAAGACATTATACTACAGCAGTCCTATTGAACCCGCACTGTTACATATACATGGGATGCCAACTCCTAGAGGTTAGCAATTCTGATTTAAAAAATTGGTTCCCTAGACATAGAAAGTTGCCTTGCTGTCGCTGCTGTTGTTTTCATTGTTGTTCTGTGCCACCAAGTCCATCCTGACTTATGGTAATCCCATGAATTAGTGACTGCCAATTGTATTACTGAGACCTGGGTGGGAGAGGAGGGTGGTGTTCCCCTCTCCCAGCTGTGTCCACCTGGGTACTCGGTCCAGCACCAATGTCGCTCGGAGGGTCGGGGAGGGGGAGTTGCTATAGTCTATAGGAGTTCTATCTCCTTGACCAGGCTTCCTATCCCTTTGAGAGGAGGTCTTGAGGGCCTGTATTGTGTGTTGGGCTTACGAGACAGATTGGGGATTCTGTTGGTGTACCGCCCACCCTGCTGCGTACCAACGGTCTCCCTGCCTGTGCTGACAGAGGTAGTCTCGGACCTGGTGTTGAGGACTCCCAGGCTATTGGTGCTGGGGGACCTCAACATCCATGCCGAGGCTGTCTTGACTGGGGCGGCTCAGGACTTCGTGGTCACCATGACAACCATGGGGCTGTCTCAATGTGTCATCAGCCCGACACATGAGAAGGGCCATACTTTGGACCTGGTTTTCTCAACAGGACTGGAAGATAGTGGTTTAGATGTGGAGGGGCTGGTTGTGACCCCATTGTCATGGTCAGACCACTTCCTGGTCAGGTTTAGTCTTCGGTTGACATGATTGCGCCTAAGCGCCCTCTCCCTGCATGCAGAGCCCAGACAGCTCCTTGGTATGTATAGATATAGTATGGTATGTATAGATATAGTATTGGTATGTATAGATATAGAGCTGTGTGTGTAGATATAGTATACATGCATAGTATAGTATACATATAGACACTCAGTGTGCAGAAGATTCATGGAGCCATCATTATTTTCCACAGATGTATCTGAACTGCGGGCAATGAAGCGAGAGGGGAGACGGCTGGAGCACAGGTGGAGGAAATCCCGCTGGGAGTCCGATCGAACACAACTTAGAGCCCATTATCGGGCCTATTTCGTGGCAATACGGCTGGTGAAACGGCAATATTTTGCCATCCATATTGCTTCCTCAGAATGTCATCCAGCAGAGCTGTTTCAGGTGGTCCGGGATCTTCTTCAACCGGGAAATGCGGTGGAGGTCCCAGACCGCTCATCAGCTCGCTGTGATGAGTTTGCCATTCATTTTGAGGGGAAAATTGCTCAGATTCTCAGTGGGTTGGATTCCACCATTGGTGCAGAATCAGAGGATGTGTCCAGTGTGCTGTGCTTAGGTCAAGCATTAATGGATGAGTTTCAATTGTTGAGACCTGAGGATGTGGACAGGGTGCTTGGATCTGTCCATTCTACCACCACTCCGCTCGACCCTTGCCCATCTTGGCTAATTGGAAGATCTGCCAGGGGGGTTCGCACCTGGGTCCAGGAGGCCGTGAATGCCTCTTTGAGAGAGGGAGTGGTCCCTACCACTTTGAAAGAGGCGGTAATTTAGCCACTCCTTAAAAAACCTAACCTGGACCCAGGGCTGGTGGTTAACTACCGACCAGTGGCGAACCTCCCTTATTTGGCCAAGGTGTTGGAGTGGGTTGTGGCCAGGCAACTCCAGGCGCTGCTGGATGAAACGGATTTTCTGGATCCATTTCAATCGGGTTTCAGGCCGGGCTTTGGTACGGAGACTGCCTTGATCACCCTGTATGATGACCTTTGCTGGGGGAGAGACAGGGGGAGTGTGACCCTGTTGATACTCCTGGACCTCTCAGCAGCTTTCGACACCATCGACCATAGTGTCCTTCTGGACAGGCTGGCTGGGTTGGGAGTTGGGGGCACTGCTTTACCGTGGTTCCGCTCCTTCCTGGCTGACTGTGTCCAGAGGGTGGTGCTGGGGGACAGTTGCTCTGTCCCATGGAGTTTTTGTCATGGGGTTCCTCAGGGCTCGATCCTGTCCCCATGCTGTTTAACATCTACATGGAACCGCTGGGAGAGGTCATCAGGAGGTTTGGGCTGAGGAGTCAGCAATATGCTGACGACACTCAACTCTACCTTTCGTTTCCCACCAATCCAGGTGAGGTGGTTTCTGTGCTGAACTCGTGTCTGGACCTGATAATGGACTGGATGAGGGTTAATAAACTGAAACTCAATCCAGACAAGATGGAAGTGCTGTTAGTGGGTGCTTCACCGGACAGGCTAGAGGGCCATTTCCCTGCCCTGAATGGGGTTGCACTCCCCCTAAGGGACAAGGTCCACAGCCTGGGGGTGCTCCTGGACCCCGGTCTAACTCTGGAAGCTCAGGTGGACTCAGTGGCCAGGAGTGCCTTCCTTCACCTGTGGAAATTATACCAGCTATGGCCCTACCTGGACGAGCAGAGTCTCATGATATTTACGCATGCACTGGTAACATCCCGTATAGATTACTGCAATGCGCTGTACGTGGGGCTGCCTTTGAAGATGGTCCGGCGACTGCAACTGGTTCAGAATCGAGCTGTGTGGCTGGTGAGTGGTGGGGCCGCTAGGGAACACATCAAGCTGATTCTGTGCAAATTACATTGGCTACCAGTCGCTGCCCGGGCCCAATTCAAAGTGCTTATTTTGACGTATAAAGCCCTAAACAGCTTGGGCCCTGGATACCTGAAGGACCGCCTCCTTCCATATGAACCTACCTGGCAATTAAGATCTAGCCAGGAGGCCCTCCTGAAAGAGCCATCCCTCAAGGAGGTAAGAGGGATGGCCTGTAGACAAAGGGCCTTTTCAGCAGCTGCCCCCAGATTATGGAACACCATCCAGAGTCAGATTCGTATGGCGCTGATGTTGATGATGTTTTGGCGCCAGGTCAAAACCTTCCTGTTCCAGAAGGTTTTTAATTGAAATAATATCAACTGTGGGTCCTGATGGCAATTTTTAGAGCACTGTATTTTTAATTGTATTTTAATTGTTTTATCTTTTTATCTTTTTATTGTATTCAAATTGTTGTAAGCCACCCAGAGACCTTTGGGTAGTGTGGGCGGCATATAAGTTAAATAAATAAATAATAAATAAACAGGTATGCTTCAGGCCTGTGGTTCCTTCATAGAGTCAGTTCATCTCATATGTGGTCTTTCTATTTTTCTGCTCCCTTCATCTTTTCCTACCATTATTTTCTTTTCCAGTGAGTCTTGTCTCCTTATGATGTACCCAAAGTATGGTATCCTCAGTTTCGTCATTTTTGCTTTTATGGAGAGTTCAGGCATGAACACATTTATTTGTCTTTCTGGAAGTCCATGGTATCAGCAAAGCTCTCTTCCAACACCACATTTCAAATCAATCTCCCCCCCCCCCCCTTTCAGCTTTCTTCACTGTCCATCTTTCACCACCTGCCTTATACTAGTGAGGAAAATTAGGCCTGACACCAGCACATGTTATGGTTAGGACTCCCACTGCTGCTGACTCTGGCTTCTTTTCTTTTATTATGAAGAAGTGCTGGATTGAATAGCTGCAGCTGTTATTCTTGTGAAGGGCTGCTACTGGGAGGTGATATTATTAGGTCAGGGGCCAGAGACATTTGAAGGAAAGGAGACAGAAGCCATTGAAAGTGCCTGGTGGGCACTTGTCCCCATGGGTCCTTAAAATAAGTTATATTACACATATCAGCACCACTGACAGCAAAATGTGCCATATTGGTGCTCTCCCAACAAATCTATCAGAAGGTGGACCTATTCACTGTTGCAGGTGGACTGATTTTCTTTTCTTTTCATGGTCCAGTGCTGAGACAACTACTGGGCCATGACTACAGAGGGCCCTATTTCATCTGAGGCTCCATCAAACCCAGTGCTGGACCTGAGTCAGAACATTATTCAGTCTAGATCAGGGTTGCCTACATTGGGGTGGGAAACTTTTGGCCTTCTATATATGTTGGCCTACAGCTCTCATCAGCCCCACCCGGTTACAGATTATGCCAGTTGTAGTTCAAAACATCTGGACTACCAGATAAGTTTCCTATCCATGATCTACACTGATGGTGGCAGCTGGGCTGTTCAACATTCCATATGTGGGCCTTTTCCAGAACTATCTGGACATTTTGAGGAGTGAAGTTAAAGCTGAAACTTTCTGCATGAAAAACATATGCAGTAACATTGAGCTACGGTTTCTTAGTCTCCATGTGTCCAGCACACCCCATTTCTTTCATCTAGGCGGCTGACAATCTCTAACAATATCATGGAAGGCTGGATCTGAACGGCTGGATCTGGGCATAATTCAGGTTCTGTGTTGCCATTACGATAAAAGTTTGTCCAATCTAATAATAACACAGAAACCTTTTGTGTTTGACTTCACAGCTAGTTATGAATAGAGTCATAACAAATTATTTCAAATTCACTCTTGTTTGATATGGAACACACATTCTGTTACAATTACAGTGTAATTTTATTATTAGTATCGATAGCGATAGTGAGTTATAAGGAAGCTTCTGGGACTTCTTTTGCTGAAGTAAAAGGCTAATAATATGAATAAATCACAGCTGTACTTCTGTGAAGAGATTGCATTATTTATCATAGCTGCTACTTCAACCACAATTAGTTCATTCATGCTTTGACAATTGCAAAGTCAGTCTTTAGAAATGCAGCAAGAGATCTTTACTCAAGATTAAATCAACAAAAACACAACACGCATGCCTGAGTTTACAATTCCATTAATTCTATTAATTTCTTCTTAGCACTCTCATTATGGGACTTTTTGAGGAAGTGCAAATTATTACATACGAACATGCAAGCTGTTCTTTTCCAACCACAGATTTTTAATATAGTATGTGAGGAAATGATTTGTCAATTTACGCCTCCCCCATCAATACCCAGATAGCACCCATCAAATTCAGGTGACTGTCATTGTTGATGAGTATGGCTTATTTCCCTTCCCCCCCCCCCGGGACCCCCACTTCTTTTTCTCTTATGGAACCTTGAGGCACTTTACAGAATCATGTGACTGTTTTGGTATTCTCCACCTGCCCCAAAACAAAATCTACTAAGGTGCTGCATGGGCCGAAGCCTGCTGATCATGGAAACACTGTAAGTGTACTTTACAGAACTTTGTACTGAATGCATAAAGATCTGAAAGACCACTGGTGGGGTGGAAACCTGGAGGGTGCCCCCATCCTCAGTCGCTTTAAACCCATAAATAGGGTTTCAAGAAAAGAAAAGAAAAGAAAATCTGGGCTGGGCACCAAGCATACACCTAAAATGAGGCTCTAGCCAAACACAGCTATCCAGTAAGCAGACATTTATACATGGGCATATTTGATGAAGTTATTTTACAATGTTAGGCTTAAACACACTTCAGAAATGCACACTGTTAGTTTCATCTTGTTCTTGACTGCTGTTCTCACTTCTGTGAATCAAGCCTCTATTCTTCTAGCAGAAGGATCACTCTATCTTCTGAGTGCCACTTTTCCCTCTTTACACCCTGCCCACCCTAGTTCCTACGCTGCCAGAGCTGAAACCTCACTTCCCTTCATCTGGCATTCTACCATCCCTGTATTTGTTTAAAACCTTTTGGACATAACCAGACTTCATTTGATTTGAAAAGCATGGTCAGGCACAACACATAATGGAAAGTGGTAAGAATCTTGTACTACAACTTTTTGCTATTGTTGTGGTATCAGAGGAGGTTCCATCTCAACGCTGAGTGTCTGGGCAGCCATGAGAATGGGGATGTTTTGTCTCCTCCATCAGAGAAGGCAGGCCTTATGTCACAGTGATAATCATATGTCTCCATACATACTGGCACTGGGGCACAGGCAGGAGGGGTTATAAGCCCTTATTTCCACACTTTTTCATTCTGGTCCAGCCCACCCGTCCACACTGAGGGTTCACTATCAGTTCTATTGGCCTTTTCAGAGAGTTGTATAGAACATGTGGCCTAGAATTATCTGATTGGCATCTAGAACAAAAGATGGCCAGGAGTTTTTCCCTAGCTACCACTGGTTACACATGCAGGTTGTATAAGCAGTTCAGAAGTTGGAGCTGTTATAAATGGGTGGTTGCACTATAGGAGGTATTACAAAGAATTCAGGGTAGTAGTGGGCAACTTTAGTTGTCAAGAGTTCAACAGGTTGACACCTCAACACATGGGATACAGGGGTTGACTTGGACTATACACTTTGAGACCAATGCAAGTCACTGTCCCCTAAAAATCTTGTGACTTCTGGGGGAAATAGATCCAGGAAGGGCTCTGTGGTAGAATGGGCTGTCTGGTGATGGACTGTAAACACAGAGCAAGACAAAGAACTCATTAGGGCAAAAGAGGTGATCAGGGAGGATCTTGGCCTCTGTCCTAGAACCCACATTATGGAAGCATACTTTATGGGGGTGGGGCGGGGCTAAATAATTGAATAAAATTAAGGAGCAATCTTTGTGTCCTGCCTCTTTATTTCTCATGGGAAGACTTGGGGGTCATTTTTTTAGTGCAAAACATCTCCTGCAGTGTTGGGCATCTTGTGACCCTTCGGATATCATTGGGCTGCAAGCCAATAACCTCTGGATGGCTACAGTTGCCCATCCATCTATTGCTTACAGAAATCTTTTCTTCATGCTTGCTTATCAGAGCCAATACTGGCTTTATGCTTGTGCCTTAGTACAAGCAGTCCTGCAACCTCGGCAACTTTATTTCACTAGGTGCTGATTTCACTCATTGTGTTCGTTGTGTATACACAGCAACGTATAGAACCAGGCCACCATTAGACTTCTTTTTTCCTAGCTTTATATCAGATGCAATTCAGAATGTGCGAAGAAAGAAATTTCTGCATGCAGACCGGCCTTTTCAAATGAGAGTAGGATCAATGCATGTTAAAGATGCTGAAAATTGATGTATAGTAATTATGATGCTGTCAGTATACATTTATTCCTCTTCTTTATATACAAATGTGAAAAGTATTTCACATTTTAAAACAATGAGATTCCAAAAAGGTAAATCAAAACATTCTGCATTAACATTAACTCGAAACATCTTTACAATGGACATAACTAAAGTTTGTGAAAGGTTTTTAATAGTTATGGTAAATGTCTGTTGACCCTTAACTACAGTAAATGCAAATGCAAATGCAACATCCAAGTTATTACACAAGTTAATGAGGCCTTAAATTGGGATATTTTATATGATTCTGGTGTTTCAGTAGTACAGTATGCAGCTGGTAAATGTATCATCTTTGTGCGCAATGAGTGAACTCTTTAATTAGCCACTTAAGCAAAAAAACAAGCCACTCATAAAGATTTCAGTGTCTTTGGAAAAGAAAACAAGCTGTTGTTGAAAATATGTTTTGTTCATCGAAAAATCAGTTAGCATACTCCTGTTTAATTGGGGTGACATTATTGTATCAATACAGTCAATGACAATTTGGCTAATAATTTCAGCATGATTTTTCCAACTGTACAATGAGCTTTGCATTGCAAAAGAAGTTACACTAATTTCACTCCTTTCCATTGGGAAATAGATTAATTCTTTATACTTTTACCTTTGGCGGATCATTGATTTCAGAAACATCCATACGTAGATCTTTAGGAACTGATAATTCTGCAGTTCGGCAACCTTCCCCAGGCTGGTGCTCTCCAGATGTGTGTAGCTACAACTTCAGTCCTCCTCTCTAGCTCAACACACCTGGTGGGCACCAGCTTAGTGAAAGCTAGTAGGTGGGATTATCATCTAAACTGGGTAAACCAGAAGAGGTTGCAATGACACAACAAGGTTCTTGCTTCTTCTGTTATTACCTACTCTGATTTATCTGCAAAATTCTTCATTCCCTATGAAATCCATGCCATGCTGTCCACGTTGTGTGATGTCCTTCTGAGAATGAGTGGCCTGATATATATTATTTATAAAAACTGAGTTGGAATGTTCATTTCTCCAAATATGTAATATTCTTTATTTGACTTCAGCAAATTTGACTTTCACAACGTGCCCCATGTTATTCTGATTAGCAAGCTAACTATGTGCGGGCTGGACAAAATCAACTATCAGGTGGGTACACACTTGTTTACAGAATCATACTCAGAGAGTGCTTATCAATGGCTCCTTCTCAAACTGGGAGGAGGTAACAAGTGGGGTACCACAAGGCTCAGTCCTGGGCCCAGAGCTCTTCAACATTTTTATTCATGACTTGCATGAGGGGGTGCAGGGAATGCTACTCATATTTGCAGATGACATAAAATTGGATGGAATAACTAATACCCTGGAACACACAAACCAAATTCAAAAAGATTTTGATAGGCTTGAGCACTGGGCTGAAACCAAAAGAATGAAATTTAACAAGGTTAAGTGTGAAGTTGTTCTCTAGGGGAAAAAACCCCAATGCACAATTACGAGATAGGGGATACTTGGCTCAGCAATACTACAAGTAAGAAGGATCTTGGAATTGTCATAGATCACAAGCTGAATATGAGCCAACAGTGTGATGTGACTGAAAAAAAGGCAAATGCTATGTTAGGCTGCATTAACAGAAGAATAGTCCCCAAATTCTGTGAAGTACTAGTTCCCCTCTATTTGGCACTGGTTAGGCTTCCTCTTGAGCACTATGTCCAGTTGTAGTCACCACACTTTAAGAGGGTTGCCAACAAACTGAAGCAAGTTCAGAGAAGGGTGATCAGGGGATTGGAAACCAAGAAGGATGATCAGGGGATTGGAAACCAAGCCCTATGAGGAAAGAATGGAAGAACCGGACATATTTAGCCTTGAGAAAAGAAGACTGAGGGGAGATATGATAGCACTTTTCAAATACTTGAAAGACTGTCATACTGAGGAGGAGCAGAATCTGTTCTTGAACATCCCAGAGTGCAGGACGTGTAATAATGGGCTCAAGCTACAGGAAATTTGTTACAGGATTTTGTTTGAATATCAGGAAAAATGTCTTGAATGTATGACAATGGAACCAATTACTTCAGGAGGTGGTGAGTATGCCAACACTGAAGGCATTCAAGAGAAAATTAGACAACCATCTGTCAGCTATACTCTGATTTGGATTCCTGCAATGAGCAGGGGGCTGGACTCAGTGGCCTTATAGACTCATTCCAACTCCATTATTCTATGATTCTATAGCTTTAAAAGTCAGTAAACATCCAATAATTGTTCATGATAGTTAATAACTGTTCTACAAGATCAATGCAAAACAAGCCAGCGGTCTGATGGCTGTACTTCAGCTCCTACACATATCCTTTCACTGAGGTATAGGGTATAAGGTCAGTGGTGAGTAGAGATGTAAATAGCACTTGTTAAATTCTTTGTTCTCATTCATTGAGGCTAATGGTTCCCAAAAATTTTGGACTTGTGGCTCCCCTGAGTAGTGGTAGCAGAGCAGGAAGAGCAGCAAGGGGTGCTTGGTAGTCATAGAGGCAAAGGCACACAAAGGAGCCGGAGCCGGAATATATTCAAGTTGACCACTGCAAGGTCAAGTGATGATCTGCAGGGCTACTCTGTGAATGGCATTGTGGAGCAGCCCTGATGCAGAACAGTTTCCTCCCACTTCTCATTACTGCAAAAACAATAATACACTCACGAGCTCTTTAGCAGTGGTTTTGCCAACACAATTAAAAGATTCTCATGTTCAAAAAATGCTTGAAGAAAAAACAAACAGCCGTTACATTTTATCATTCCAAGCAGCGTTTTTGTCTTTTGGTGTACGTACACATACAAATTAACCACTGGTGTTTTCTATTGCACATCAGCAAACTTTTTAAAACATACCATGCGATCTGTCTTTGCTCCACACCCCACCGGCAATCAACTGAGCTATTAATATCTAACAAAGTAGTAAGGATGTCTCTCCTTCTTGTCAAGGCAGTATCTCAACAACCAGCAAAAACCAATACTTGCCTTAATTTTTTTCCCTCCTCCTCCTCGACCTCCTCCTCCTCCTTCTCAAAATGTGGATGTGCCTCCAATAATTTAAAAAATAGATGGTGATAAGTTGAAAATGTCAGGTAATTGGCAGACAGATAGAAAGTTAAACTGTGTCCTCAGTGAAGCAAATTAACCAGCAGCTGCCAGCAGAGGCCCCAAGGTCATCTGAATGTCAGAATCAAGTAAAGGCCAATCATTCAGAAGGGGTTCTCTGCTGATATTTGCCCTCCCTGGTCATTTTCTGATCTCCCAGGAACTGCCCTGAACTACTGCCAACATGTGTTCATTTCTAAAAATTACACAGATTGTGATTTATTACCCATCAAGCGACAAAAATCCATTGTGAATTAAATCAGCCCTTTGTTTAAATTGCTACTCTGGAATACGTATCATATCATCATAAATGACATTGAAGTTATAATCTACAGTAGTCTGCCTCAGACGCTGATAAGGCTTCACCAAGGGACGATCAATACTTACTATTCATTTTTGAAATTATCTTCACATTGATCCCTGAACAAGCGCCAGCAACACAGAGGCACCGTGGCTTTAATACAATAATTATATAAAGGTTTACAGGCTCATCCTCCCAGCCAATAAAAGCTGTCAGCTGGCAGGGACAGTTACAATCCCATAATCCATCAAAATGCTGTTCTCTGACCTATGGGCTTCTGGGCTTTTGGTAGACCTCGATAAGCATGCTTATAGAGGAGAGCAACAAACAGAGGAAAAACAAAAGCACCAGATTCATGTTACTGATTACACACACACACACACACATCTTCTGTAGCAATTTCTATTTAATCACAATAAAATCTGCAATGGTGAGATTTCCTTGCATTTCATGTTGGAGAGGCAAGGCTGCTTCCTTTATAAAAGGTTTCGCATTTTTCTTATTTTGGTGTCATTGTTTGTACTTTTTGATATGCTTTTGTTAGAAACTAATGGCCCATTTTTATTCAGTTGCAATTTCACTTTATCACAATAAATACAAGGTGTGATTTTACTGTGTGATTTGCAAAGAAAGTGGATACAAAAAAGGGACATACACATGCCAGCACAACCACAGTTCATTTGGTTTGTGTACTTGAGTTTGTTGTGGTTTTTTAAAGCCCTTCCCAGTCCAGTTTAAACACTGGCTTGTCTCTTCAGCTCAAACTGTGGCTTGTCTCTTTAGCAATGCTGCAATCAAAACTGCCAGGAAAGTGCCAGCTAGGCCTGCAGCTGCTTTCTTTTTTCCATCCCTCTTTGGTTTGAAGTACTCCTCTACAGATTACTTTGAATTAAATGACCACATATGATAGAGGTGACCTATACAATTGATCTTCTGCTTGTACTACTCAGAACAATGCGTATATTATAAAAATAAAATAAAAGCAGTCTGAAAATGAAAATTAAGAAAAAAAGCTATTTTAGAGATCATTTCTCAAGTAAGAAAAAAATAATATTCAGAATAAACACACATTTTATGCTAGTTTGATCCAAATTTAGACACATTTAGAATAGATCCATTGAATCAGTGGGATTTATGTTAACCTAGACAAACCAGCTTCTTATAGCAAAATTCAAGCTTAAACTGAAGAAAGTAGGAAAAACCACTGGGCTAGTCAGGTATAATCTAAACCAAATCCCTTATGAATACACAGTGGAAGTGAAGAACAGATTTAAGGAACTAGATTTGGTGGACAGAGTGCCTGAGGAACTATGGATGGAGGCTCGTGACATTGTACAGGAAGCAGCAACAAAAACCATCCCAAAGAAAAAGAAATGCAAGAAAGCAAAGTGGCTGTCCAACGAGGCCTTACAAATAGCAGAGAAGAGAAGGGAAACAAAATGCAAGGGAGATAGGGAAAGTTACAGAAAATTGAATGCAGATTTCCAAAGAATAGCAAGGAGAGACAAGAGGGCCTTCTTAAATGAACAGTGCAAAGATATAGAGGAAAATAATAGAAAGGGAAAAACCAGAGATCTGTTCAAGAAAATTGGAGATATTAAAGGAACATTTTGTGCAAAGATGGACATGATAAAGGACAAAAATGGTAGGGACCTAACAGAAGCAGAAGACATCAAGAAGAGGTGGCAAGAATACATAGAATTATACCAGAAAGATCTGGATGTCCCGGACAACCCAGACAGTGTGGTTGCTGACCTTGAGCCAGACATCCTGGAGAGTGAAGTCAAGTGGGCCTTAGAAAGCATGGCGAACAACAAGGCCAGTGGCGGTGATGGCATTCCAGTTGAACTATTTAAAATCTTAAAAGATGACGCTGTTAAGGTGCTACACTCAATATGCCAGCAAGTTTGGAAAACTCAGCAGTGGCCAGAGGATTGGAAAAGATCAGTCTACATCCCAATCCCAAAGAAGGGCAGTGCCAAAGAATGCTCCAACTACCGTACAATTGCACTCATTTCACACGCGAGCAAGGTTATGCTCAAAATCCTACAAGGCAGGCTTCAGCAGTATGTGGACCGAGAACTCCCAGAAGTACAAGCTGGATTTCGAAGGGGCAGAGGAACTAGAGACCAAATTGCTAACATGCGCTGGATTATGGAGAAAGCCAGAAAGTTCCAGAAAAACCTCTACTTCTGCTTCATTGACTACGCAAAAGCCTTTGACTGTGTGGACCACAGCAAACTATGGCAAGTTCTTAAAGAAATGGGAGTGCCTGACCACCTTATCTATCTCCTGAGAAATCTGTATGTGGGACAGGAAGCAACAGTTAGAACTGGATATGGAACAACTGATTGGTTCAAAATTGGGAAAGGAGTACAACAAGGCTGTATATTGTCTCCCTGCTTATTTAACCTATATGCAGAATACATCATGCGAAAAGGCAGGACTGGATGAATCCCAAACCGGAATTAAGATTGCCGGAAGAAATATCAACAACCTCAGATATACCCATCACCTCCTGGCAAATAGAAGGGGAAGATATGGAGGCAGTGACAGAGTTTACTTTCTTGGGCACCATGATCACTGCAGATGGTGACAGCGGCCACGAAATTAAAAGACACCAGCTTCTTGGGAGGAAAGCGATGACAAACTTAGACAGCATCTTTAAAAGCAGAGACATCACCTTGCCGACAAAGGTCCGCATAGTCAAAGCTATGGTTTTTCCAGTAGCGATGTATGGAAGTGAGAGCTGGACCATAAAGAAGGCTGACCGCCGAAGAATTAATGCTTTTGAAGTGTGGTGCTGGAGGAGACTCTTGAGAGTTCCCTGGACTGCAAAGAGAACAAACCTATCCATTTTGAGGGAAATCAACCCTGAGTGCTCACTGGAAGGACAGATCCTGAAGCTGAGGCTCCAATACTTTGGCCATCTCATGAGAAGAGAAGACTCCCTGGAAAAGACCCTGATGTTGGGAAAGTGTGAAGGCAAGAGGAGAAGGGGACGACAGAGGATGAGATGGTTGGACAGTGTCATCGAAGCTACCAACATGAATTTGACCCAACTCCGGGAGGCAGTGGAAGACAGGAAGGCCTGGCGTGCTCTGGTCCATGGGGTCACGAAGAGTCGGATACGACTTAACGACTAAACAACAAAAGACAAACCTAAGGCCCATTAATCTGAAGTATGTCTAAGCCTAGATCCAACATCTAATGGCTCAAGAACGTGAATGTTCATAGGTATAAAAAGACATTTGCAGGCAGTCAAGTGTGAAAGGTGAGGAAGAGAAAGCACGAACTTTTGCAGATGATGAATCACAACTATTCATTGACCCAAGGCAAAACTACCACTGACATTTTAGAAACTAGGTTGACTGTTGCCTTCATAGGTATTAAAAAAAAGAATAAAAATAAAACATGTTTTTCTATGATGAGTGATTCTGAGGAAAATGATGAAACATACAAAGATTTAAAATAACAAGAGAAAAGAAAGGACAGACAAATGGACGTAAATCACATATTTACATATAGGTAGCTCAATCCAATACAGGCTTGCTCACAAGTAAGTCATCACTAAATTCAATGGAATTTAGTTGCAATACGCATGAATTGTACTGCAACCCATGATGGAAATCAGGACCATCAGAACATTAGAGAAATACAAATTTAAGATAGTTGCTGTAAATATACTTCTGAATTAAATAACCTCAAGAGTTTTAAGAAAGAGTAGGCTACTGAGATGTTTTTCAGTCTTGACAAGAGGTAGAAAGCCATTTGATGGACTGAATGACCAAACATACTTTCTTGATAAGGCTGAATGGCTAAGTATTGCTTTCATGCTCGGAGTCCAAAAGGTCCATAGATTGCTTATAATGTAGGTTAGCAAAGCATTTTGAATTTTTCCTTTTCACTCTGTGAGAGCTTTAAACCTGAGATAAGCAACTTCTTTTCCTCTTCCAGACTTACTGCCATGATCCATCAAACTTGGCTATAGTTTCTGGGCTAATGGAAATTCCATCCAAAGTTGCCTAACCTGGCTGTAATAGAGTTAGGGGAGGACATTTGTCAGATTCAAAGAGGGGGGAGTGCATTGTGTTTGGAAGGAGGAGTTAGACTGTATACTTTGTGTAGAGCAAGAAACTTGGCTGCTTCCTCTTCTGCACATCCTTCATTGTCCCCCCAAGCCTGGAATAAACAGGCAGACACAGGTTGTTGGGTTAAAACTTGGGCCACAACTTTATTAACTACTTAAACTAAAAAACCCAATCTACAAGGGGGCCTACCGTAGTGCGATATTCTCTCCAAATCCGGTGTAGCCTTTACATCCGGATCATTCAAGAGCAAGGCGAGTTCCTATTTCTGAATCGTGCTGTCATCTGTACAGCATGTATTCAGGTGCCTGGTGATAGGGTTACCCCCCAACTCTCCAGCCCACCGAGCCTCATGACCCTAGGTGAACTGCTGCCCGGGAGGTTCCCCCCATGGAGAAACCAACTCTCATCAGCAGCCCTATTGGCACCACCTGACAGGGAGATGGAATATTTTTGCACCTTCTGACTTCCATGAACTCACCCCTACTCTTCCCCTTGTACTACCCGCCGTTGTGACCAGGAATGTGGCTTTAACTGTCCGTTATGAATTTAATTAATTTTTAAATAACCACACCCCAGCAATAAGAATGGGATGGGCGAAAACACACCTGCATCCCTACAAGCCAATCTAGAATGCAGGCCAAAAATTCGCATCCGGCTCCATAGGCAACCAGCTAATCTCATTCTTACCTTTAGGGTGGGTGGGAGGGTTGCTCGGCCGATGCAAAAGATGCCGGGCAAAGAGGGACTCCTCTTTTTAAGAGTTCTGTCCCTCCGCCCTCCTTGGGGGCAGCATCATTAACCTGATGCGATCTCTGGACGGGTGGACAAAGCGCTCCCGCCACAGCAGCTTCACGCCTGGCGGAGCGACCATTGTTCATTTACCTCCACAACCCAGTATTCTATTAGACAGTAATTGGTAGACCAAGTAGAAATTCTCTGCTTCCTTTCTTTAAATTGGGAGTGTGGGAGAGAAAAGGTAGAATTTTTGAGTATTTATTTCTATCTGCTAATTGAGAGGTTAGATTGGTGTGAATGGCCTATTTATTGCCTTCTACAGGTCACAACAGAAAGAGCAGGTTCAGTGGAGGTTTATGCAAAAGAAGAGATCATGCTGGCCTTTGGTGAATGAAGGACTATCCAAATAAAGCTAAAAATACTGAGATTACCTGTGCAAGCAGCTTCTCCTTAATGTCAGAAGGTCCCAAAGCTTACTGGCTAATTGTTCTTAGAGGGCCAACAGTGTTTCCCAATACAACTAAAGTGTCCTTTTTAGGACAAAGACAACTTACATGCCTGATTTTGTTTCTTGCCACCAGAGGATCATTCATCTGAGGCAAGTGGCAAGATATGTTTGCCATCTTTCATCCTTGGAAGGAAAGATGTCTGCCTGAGGAAGGCAGTTGATTTAATTAGTGGGTTCCAAAGCAGAATTTCATTACCTTGAATTGTAGAGATTGTCCACCTCTCATGTTCTTTTTCTTCTTTCCAGGACTGTGGGAGCAAGCTAAATTTGGTTTTCCTTCTGTTATCTTCTGAGACTCAGGTTAGAGTAAAAGTGAATCTGAAAAAATATTATTGATATTGTAACATTCCTTGCATTCTCCAAAAGAACCTTTAGCCTGTAAAATGTTGCAATTTGGGGGGTGGGGGTTTGGGGGTGGGTGGGAAATTAACAAAAGATGTTTGCCAAATACATTTTTCTTTTTGGTGTAAGAGGTGATATCCAGGAAGGAAACCCATCCTCTACTTGCACAATGACAATATTTGCACAAACTGTGAAATCTTGTGTTGCTGTGCTGCTAGGATTTTCTGCTCAGTGAACACTCTGTTGGATGCTGATCACAGATTTTTGTTGGCAAACAGAGCAACATCCAGATTAAAATATCACAGAATATTGTTTTTACTTATTAAAAAAATACAGGATATTCATAAACCCCTGGCCTGCTGCATATCTGAATATGGGTGCACAGATTAATGCCTAAGAGATCTTTGGCTGTTTTGCTGACAATCCAGATCATTGTAATTGTGCATCTCTCCATGAAAAATCTCATTCCTGAAAATGGGGAAATGCAAGAGGTAAGGCCAGGTCATATACTGGCTGGTGGAGGCAGGACAGAAGGAGCTAGGTCCAGGACAGTGGAAGTTGCAGAACTGGACACTCTATTTTATTTTTTATTTTATTTTCCTGTTCTTATTTCAGCCTCCAAGAGGAAACACCACACTGGTGTTAGCTTGTTAGGAAAGAGACATTTTGTGAGGCTACAACACCACTAATTTCAGATCCAGAGAGCAGGAAGGGCAGTGAGGAGAGAGAGAAGAGACAGAAACAGTGTAGAGGAGATCAGCCTTCCTGTGCTGCTCTTTTAAGAAGAAATCAAAGAGGAAAGCCTGGTCAATGTAAAATAACATTGCTTCTTAAAGCAGGGTCCCCAACCCCCGGTCCACAGCCCCGTGCTGGTCCGTGGCCTGGGCAGGACTGGGCCGTGGAGGCAGATCTCCCGCCCCCACCTGCACGCACTCCCCCCACGCATGCCCACCTGCATGCACGGCCAGCTCACCCGCACGGATGGGTGCCCTGCTCACCCGCGCGTGTGCGCGAGCATGCCACACCCATCCGCGCATGCGCAATCGAGCACCATATCCATCTGCACATGTGTGAGTGTGTGCCACACCCACCCACAAGCACAGGGGGGTGTCCTGCCCTCCCCACGCACGGACCCTGTCCCCCCAACCGGTCCACGGTTCAGAAAAGGTTGGGGACCACTGTCTTAAAGTATCTCTTTCATAGCAAGCTAACAATTGAGTGTGGACATGTAAAGACTGATAAGAAACCATAACATCAGAAAATAATAATAATAAAAAGTCCTAGACCATGAAAGTCCTAGAGCAGTGTGTCCCAACCTTTTTGACACCAGGGACTGGTTTAGTTGAAGACCATTCTCCCAAGGACCGGGGGGCTTGTGGTTGTCCGTGCGTGCGTGCATACACGCGGGGGTGGGGATGAGGGCAGGCATCTGTGCACGTGTGCAGGGGGTGCAGGTGTGGGGTGTGTGCATGCGGGAGGCGGGCTGGCATCCGTGCATGTGGGGGGAGGGTGGGTATATGTGTGTGCAGGAGCTCGTGTGTGCATACGTGTGTACGGGTGGGCATGTGTGTGTGCACTCATACACGTGTACGCATGCATTCCTTCAGCCCTTGAAAATCTGTCTCGGCGGCCTGGTCCTTCCAAGGATATGGACCAGTACTGGTTCATGGCCAGGGGGTTGGGGACCCCTGTCCTAGAGTATTGAAATGCAAGTATAGCAAAACTGGTACTTCATCAAATTCATTCACTAGCAATTTGGTCTCCTGACAGTTTTCAGGGTTTGCATGTGTTCAAGGGATCTGGTCAAAATATAAACAATGTTTTGTTGTGATGGCAGATTGCTGTCTTTACAAATTGCTAGGATAGGAGGTTGCAAAGTTGACCAAAGTAATGTAAAATCCCATAAAAGTTTTAACAGTTATATTTCATAGGTCAATGGTTTGCTTCACCAGCAAGCCTCACTTACTGAGAGTTGAAGAGAAAAATAAGTAAATTATTGGGGCAGCCCTTGGTGCTGTCACGGAGATTTCAGCAGGTCCAGAACTTGGCCACCAGACTACTAAGTGGGGTGAGAAGGCATCAACATATCTTCCCCTACCCTGGCCGCCCTACACTGGCTACCTGTTCGTTTCCATGCCAACTTCAAGGTAATGGTTAACACACAAAGCCCTAAATGGTTTGGGACCTCATTATCTGGCAGAACACCACCTTCCAGCCAGATCTGACCATCCTGTAAGATCTTCGCAGGCTGGACGGCTGAGAGCTTTGACCCCAAGAGAGGCTCGGAAAACAGTAACCTGAAACCAGGCCTTCTCGGTGGCAGCCCCACAGTTATGGAATACTCTCCCACCCAATATTCACCTAGCTCCTTCACTGGGAAGTTTTAAGCGATTATTAAAAAATATTTCTATTTAGACAGGCCTTACCAGAATCTACGTCATCTGATACAATAGTGCTAAAATAATCAAAATTCGCTAATGTTAAACTTCCGCCATGCTTTCTTTATTTTAATTTAATGTTCTATTGATATTGTTTTTAACTGTTGATTTTGTATAGATTATTTTTTATTATTATCTGCTTTGTATTGTTTGTCTTTATATTTTGTTTTATGGTATTTTGTAAACCACCCAGAGTGGCCTGGGTCACCAGATAGGCGGTATAGAAATTAAACAAATAAAATAAATAAATAAAATAGAAATATAGGGAATCAAGAGACACACACCAGATACCAACAACACAGATAACAGCTACCAGATAACAAGGAGCAACAGACAACATGTAGCAGCAACAGACAACATGGATTTTCCTCTATAGATTTAAATTGTCAGATCACTGGGTGAACACTTAGAAAACCTATTGTTTTTCACATGTGTCTGAATATGCTTAAAGGCTAAGCAAAGTATTTTACATTCAGATTTTTTTTTAATTTCTAAGGAATATACACAATGGTTTTTATTGTGCCTTCTGAGGCTATAAGCCTCTGCCTTTTAAAAAACATTAAAACTTGTTTTGTTGTTGTTATTTCTATTTTGGATTAAATTCTGGCTTAAGTACAAGTTAACAACAATATTTGCACAAACTGTGAAATCTTGTGTTGCTGTGCTGCTAGGATTTTCTGCTCAGTGAACAATCTGTTGGATCACACCAATTTTTAAAAAGGGAAGGAGGGGGAATCCGGGAAACTACAGGCTGGTTAGCCTAACGTCTGTTCCAGGGAAGATGGTGGAAAGCCTTATCCAAAGTAAAATCTGAAAACACATAGAAGAACAAGCCTTGCTGAGGGAAAATCAGCATGGCTTCTGTAAGGGTAAGTCTTGCCTCAAAAACCTTTTAGAATTCTTTGAAAAGGTCAACAGGCATGTGGATGCGGGCAAACCAGTGGATCTTGTCTATTTGGATTTTCAGAAGGCATTTGATGCAGTCTCTTCACCAGAAGGGATTGTGAAGAGCTCCAGAAGGATCTCTCCAAACTGGGAGAATGGGCAGTAAAATGGCAAATGCATTTCAATATAAGAAAATGTAATGTAATACACATTGAGGCAAAAAATCAAAACTTTACTTGTCAGTTAATGGGTTTTGAGCTGTCCGTGATGGATCAGGAAAGAGATCTTGGTGTGCTGGTGGACAGCTCAACGAAAGTGTCAACCCAGTGTGCGGCGGCAGTGAAGAGGGCCAATTCCATGCTAGGTCTCATTAAAAAGGGGATTGAAAGTAAAACAGCCAACATTATAATGCCATTGTACAAAACGCTGGTAAGGCCGCACCTGGAGTATTGCGTACAGTTCTGGTCACCACACCTCAAAAAAGACATAGTGGAACTGGAAAAGGTGCAGAAGAGAGCAACTAAAATGATTACTGAGCTGGGGCACCTCCCTTATGAGGAAAGGCTATGGCGTTTGGGGCTCTTTAGTCTAGAGAAAAGCACCTGAAGCTATTTTCCCTCTCACGCAATACTAGAACCAGGGGACATCCACTCCAATTGAGTGTTGGGAGAGTGAGAACAGACAAAAGAAAATATTTCTTTACCCAGTGTGTTGTTAGTCTGTGAAACTCCTTGCCACAGGATGTGGTGATGGTATCTGGCCTAGATGCCTTTAAAAGGGGATTGGACAGATTTCTGGAGGAAAAGTCCATCGCAGGTTACAAGCCATGATGGGGATGTATAATCTCCAGGCTTAAAAGTAAGGTACCTCAAAATGCCAGATGCAGGGGAGGGGTATCAGGAGACAGGTATCTAGTTGTCTCATGTGCTCCCAGAGGCGTCTGGTGGGGTCACTGTGAGATACAGGAAGCTGGACTAGATGGGCCCTTTGCCTGATCCAAAGGGCTCTTCTTTTGTTCTCATGTATGTTCTAACTTAAGTTTAGTCTTAATATATTCTTAAGCAGTTTGCCTACAGGTTTTTTTAAAATAGCTGTAAACCTTCTGTATGTCTTCTACATGATTCAAGTATCTGCTCCTACAGCTTTTTTATTGCTGCAAGTTTAATTTCTGTATAATTGAAATGTGCATGTAACTTCTCAAAAAGTTACATGTTTCTAGTTCTTGAATTTTTGGATTTTTCTGCATAGAAGAAGCAATGCAGAGGAATGAAGCTTGTAGGCATAGGCAAACTGGTGTTGCCAGGAATCAGTTTTCTCTGCTTACTTCACCCACGAGTGAAAGATGGAAACATACTGTACCTTGATATCCAAATGAACTTTGAGGTTAGTGGCATGTTTATCTGATTTCACACTGGAATTAACTCTTTCAGGGATAAATCTCAGTTTTTACAGATCATCACAGACTTGAGTTTTATCATGCTATGAGGGCATTTTCCAAGTGTAATACTTTTGACCTTGACATGCACTGTGTAACTTCATGCAAACAGGATTTTGTTCAGTGTTTAAAAACTTCTTCACAGCTGGTTTTGTAATCCATGTGCCTCTCCCCTGAGTTTTCTGGGACATCTCTATCCACACACTATTCCCAGTTGTGGTCCACCAACAGTTTTTGGTCATGACTCATATTCCTTTTAGCCTCACCACAAACCAGTTCTTCATGGAAACCTTCACTTGCAAGTGGAACCCATTAAAATCAATTTCCTCTTATTCCTTCAGGTTCATTTGTTTGGATGGCTGCTACTTTACTATCTCTGAAAATGTGTTACATTACCTTGTTGTGTGCAGAAACATAGTGATGTACTGAAAACACTTTTGGATAAGCTATATCCTTCATTAAGATGGGGAAGATGAGGCCCTTTGTATAACCATGGAGTGTACTGGCTGAGGGTATAGAAAACTGGAGTCAGGAAAAAAAACCCTCAAATCTGGTTGACCACAGCTTTCCCACCATAAATGAGTTTTGAAAATAAATACCAGTTTTATGAAAGCATACACTGGCTCACGGAACAATATTCCTTTCTTTTCCTTGTCTCTGAAGAGTCTCGTTTACCCAAAGGACTCCGAAAAATTTCCCACCCCTCCGGAGCAGATTTTGGAGAGAAGGAAGGGTGACTGCAAGGAATTAGCACCTTCTGTACCACTGACAGATGTTGTTTCATCCATGGGAGGGGTTAAATGGCAATGCCCTCAAACTGTTTGAATCAATGATCAATTTTACTCTTTGTCAGTTACATGTTTCCAGGCCATGTTCTATCCCTCTGTCCACATTTGAAAAACACATGAAAATGTCTGGATAGTGCCCTTAATTATTTTACTCGCTAGATGGCTTTGGCTGGTGTCCTGTTTGCTTATGTGATTGTGTGATTATGTTTCCTCCTACAGTAGCCTCTCTTTCACACAAACACACACTGCTTGTGAAAGCAGGTCGTGTGACTGATCTCATAAAGAGGAGAACTGCAGAAAGGGGGAAAAACTACTATGTAATTATCCTTCTGTGCACAGAGAACATGGATAGAGTTTTAGACATTGGCATTAATTGTACAGGGGTAGACCCAGATGTTTCTTGCTGTTATTCTGCTCGGGCTTAAGAGGGACAATAAAGTTTTTATCTAATTTTCTGACAGCTATGCCCACTAAGCCATCCATAAGAGTAAGGAGGCAACTGGAAAATGCCCACAGATCTGTGCATTTCTAATATGCAAGTTGCTGTTGTTGTACATCAACCTGGCTGGAAAAATTCATTATTTTCTTACATCAATGACACAGGTGAAATTTTCCTTTTTCTTTGCCCAAATATAAAGAAGGAAAAATAGGTTAAGTGGCCCACCTCCCACAGGCACCTCTGTGAATTTAGTAGGTGAACACATTAGGAAAAAAATACTAAAAATTCTATTTGTGGCTGCAAAAAATGGATTCCTCACCTTGCCAATGAGGTCTTCCCATTTCTGTAGCAATTCAGCACATCATAGCAACAAGGCAAACTCTGTTCATTCAATCATCCCTTCTCTCTGCCGATTGCAGGAATGTTCCCTACAGTGTCTGTAGGCAATAACATGCCTTAAAAAAGGACAAATTATTAAATCAGCCTTGGGATTTGTCATCTGGTTATGTTGAAAAGACTGGAGCAATTTGCCAACATAAAGCTGGGATCACAGAGTGCACAGTCGACAGCTAGCATTGTAATGATAATGAACCTATCTCTACAGAACTGACACAGACACATAAAGTGGCTTTCTGAATCTGATATTAACAACAGACACCCAAAACAAAATTGATATAGACTTCCTATACAGTCAAAGAGCTTGTATATCTGGGTCTTTAGAAAGAGAAATGCTGAAAGTTCCACTCAATAAAGTATATTCTACAGAGGAATTAAAAAAAAACACAAACACCTTTTTATCAAAGAAACTTGGGGGGAAAAGTTGTTCAGACACATACTTGTTCAAATAGAAATACGAAATGTAGCCATGCTGACTGAACAGTCATTACTATTACCTAAGGTTGCAAAGTGTCTTCAAACAAATTGTATAAATGCAGAGGGAATCAAAGCCATTTGTGTAGTCCATTGGCAACCATAGGGTGAAGCAAGTAGCCTTTGGTCACCCTTTGGATGGAGCAGCATCGCTCATTTTAAACTCAGGATTCATAGGGATAACAATATTACAATCTCTTTATAAGCCACAGTGCAATTAAAAGCAGGGAAAGGGAAACTGAAACTATCACTACCTTATGAGGAGTATACTGAGCCAGTGCCAAAGGGGAAGGAGACAATAGTGTCACACCTCAATGAAGCCCAAGACTTCCAATGCACACTCCAGAGTTTTGAGAGGTCCCTTGAGTGACATCACTAGGCTGTAGAAGCCATTCCCTGAATCTTTTAAGGTGCAGTTTGAATTGAGGGACTTCCATTGGTGCAGCATATTGCCCCACCCACTTCTTTTTAGAACTGCATTAGTCATACTACTAGAACTTTGTGTGCAAGGGTGTGTATAACTGTGGACAAATGCTTGCATTTTCTTGGTCAGGTCTGGTCTTCACTAAGTGGTGTCAGGTGCCTGGATCAGTGCTTAAAATTCAACCTCAGTTCTGAACTGTGGACAGTAGAGGGCTAATGGCTGAAATTCAGCCCCCAGTGCAGACACTGAGCAACAAGGGGCTAGTGAGAGAAACTAAGTCCCCTTGTGAATGGTGAAATGCTCAACCTGACTGCATAACCCACTCCCCCACAATAATGTAAATAAGTTGTGACTTATCTGAGTGTCCAGAGTCTATGTAGTCTGCAGCTGAGTGGGGGAAGAAATGCCAATTCCAGTCAACACTATAGATATCTGACACAGGGCAAGGAAACACTTTCAGAAAGAAGACGGTGTCTCCCAGCTACACCCACCAACTGTTCTTACCAGGCACAACCAACAAGATGTATGAGAATTCAGGCAAGAACTTCATTGTTATTTTTAAAAATATATTTAGGAAAATTTGGGCATTTTTTCATATTTCAGATAGGAAGATCTTTAATTTTATATAAAAATATATCAAATGTCATAAAACCCAAACTGACAAACACTTTTATCTAAGCTCAAAGTTTTGAAGCTCAAGTCTTAAAGTGTGGGTTTAAATATCTTTATATTGAACCATGCTAGTGCTAAACTAGTGATACCCAGTAGGGCGCAGAAGTTAGAGTGGTGGGCTAAGATTTAGGAAACCTGGGTTTGAAATAGTAGTATCACTCTATTCTACTTTGGTCCAAACCCATCTAGAATATTGTACCTAGCTTTGCACACCACAGTTTAAGAAGGATATCAACAAGCTGGAACATCCAGGGGAGGGCAGTCAAGATATCACAAGGTCTGGAAACCAAGCCTTATGAAAAGGTTGTGGGAGTTGTATATGTTTAGTCTTGAAAAGAGAAAGCCAAGAAGTTATATAATAGCCACATTTAAATATTTAGAATACTGTTTTGTGGAAGATTGAGTGTTCTTGCCTTCTAGGGCTTAAGCGACCAGACGTCAAATCAACAGATTCAAATTACAAAAAGAGACATGTCAGTTAAATTAGGAAGAACTTCATGGCAATAAGAGTTATTTGACAGTAAAATGGAGTGCCTCAAAAGACTGTGAATTCTCCTTCTCTTGAGGATTCGAAACAGGTTTGTATGGCCATCTGTCAAGGATGCATTAAAGGATTTAGTGGCTTGGACTTACATTGCAGTCCTTCCGGGTCTACAATGGACCCTCTTCTGGAATGGGGAGAATAATTCTGTCACTGCTCATTCTCACGTGCAAAGATGAGACAAATGAGACAAACATTTAAAAGCTGGTGTAGAAAATTATTAAAAGGACAGATAGAATGCAAACTACAGTAATAAGACTGTTTAAATCAGTAAATATTTGAGTGAACAAATGAGTCTTTAATGGGCCCTGAAGCACCATCATAGTTGGCACTTGTGGAGGAAAGAGGTAGGTAGAACTCCATAACATACATAACTAAAAAAAAAGCCATCCTAGATAAGAGCTCCCAGAATCTGTGATTTGTAGTCCATAATAACTGTTCAAGCTCTCCTCTGATTTCTGCCAGATGAACAAGTGAATGAACATGGTCAGCACAGTTTCTGGATCAGTTTTAAGGTAGATCTTAAATAAATGCATGCCAGTCATATAATCCTGAGGTTACCAGTGCATGAATCAGTGTAGCTAAGTTATCATTGGTCATTCAAATCCTCTCTCCTGGCTGTTTTTTGTGATATCCATAATTCAAACACACACAAATGTGTTTGATGCAAAGCCCAAATAAAAGCTCGAATAGTTCTCAATGGTACATGTGGGAATTTATTTTTTACATGAAATGTGCTCTTATGTAATGCAATATGAACAGATTTTTGAATACTGAAGTTATATGACTGCATGTTTAGAAGGATATTTCACCAGTTAACAAATTCCTTGATTTTAACACCTCTTTGTTCTGTGTTTTTCTGTCTTCCCCTCATTTCTTCCCTGTTTGTTGATCATCTTGAACTGGCAAAACAAATGCAATTCACTAATTGTTAGCAATTGAAGTAAACAGTCTACTGGGAAGAATTTGCTTTAAAATTGTTCCTTTGTTATCTGTGTGAAAATCCTGCCAAAATGTAAGAGACGGAGGAAAGAAAGACAAAGTCATTTGGAGAGAGCCTGGTTACATTATGTACTTCACAGATCAGCAATTGAGTGTGTGTACACAAGTGGGTCTGACTATTTTTCTGATCAGCAAGCCGAATAATACTGTCATCTGGATTGTTACATATCAGCTTTTAGCAAAGACCCTCAATTTGTCGTGCAGTGTTGGTGGGCTACATACAAGCATCTGCTTATCTTCACCTTTATGGCAAGTGATGGTTCCACTCAGTTTCCACAGAATCACACACTTACTAAAGACGTATCAGGCACCAGTCAACATCTACATACAAATGTGCTTTGAATTATAGCAATAAACCTGGCAAATCTATGCAAATACAATAACACTGCACACTTACTCAGAAGTTAGTGAAAATGAATCCGATACGGCTCACTCCTGAGTAAGTCCTTTATTGTGTACACCTATGTTTGAGTAAAACACATTGGATTGCATAGTGAGTCACCCAAGCCATTCATAAGAGAATTGCCTGAAGTAAGAAGAACAATTCTGTAGCTCTAACCACCTAGGAACATGTGGTTTTCAAGAACTGGAAGACACCACAAGCTGCATTATTAAATACCTGCCCATATTGACATCTTTAATGAATTTGTGTCTCTCCCTCAGAGAAGTTGTCCAATGTGTGCTTCAAGGGTCTCATTATATTAGATTAGATCATATCTCCTATTAATGCCCAATGACAGCCACATAATGATGCATATGAAATACTAAAGATACTTGAGAAGTCTTATCATGGTTTTTTAAATTTAATTGCTTTGGACGTATAACAATGGAAAAGTACTGGGCTGTGGAGGAACAGCGCAAGCCCAAACAACAGACGATGTATCTATTATCTAACTTCCATGAAGGTCATCGACCTATGACAGTTGGAGTAGCAGAAACATTAGAAATCATGTGCAATTTAATCTTTACACAAATAAAGGAAAAGTATCACAATGCTTGAATAATGAGAGTCTCTTGGAGAAAAAGAAAAGTCTGTCCCTGAGGATATTCTTCATTTTCTTTCCAGAGCTGTTCACACTGTGAGATTCACTCACTCTGCTGACACATGTATTAATAGTATTTTGGCTGGGCAAGTGTAGATGTTCTAAAGTGATTGCAAAATGCAGCTGTGACTCAGTTCTCTTTCATTCATTCATTACTTCACCATGTCAACTCCAGGAGACTATTGTTCACTGAAAAACTGTCATCGTGATTGAAATTGACTGGGTTTTTTTTCCCGCTCCTATTTCAAACAGGCCTGGCTTGTGTGTGGGGCGGGGGGGAGAGAGGGAGAGAGGGAGAGAGAGAATATGTGTGCCTGGCCCTGCTTTTCTGCCATTCTGGGCTAATCTTCAAGGAGGGCCAGAGAGGTAGAATAGTAGGATTCAAAACACACAGAAAATGGAATTTGAGAAACAGATATGTAAGAAAATGGTTCTGGGAGAAGAATTGTGACAAGAACATGGTTTTTATTCCTCAACCACTACAAACAAAAGGAGCATCATGAGTCCTCAGTTTGAACTACAATCACATACACTAGAATTCCTGGGCTAAATCCACTCCCAGTTATATAAATTCCATTGATTCATTGGCTGTACTCTAGTTAGGATGATACACTGGCTTCTTGCCCTCAGATTTAAACCAGTTTTGCCCACTGACATTAGGTTTAAAACAATAGCTGCCAGGGCTGTGTTAACTATTATACTAAGGAAGCTATAGAGTAGCTGTTCTCGCCAAAATGAAAGTGGCCCCACCTGAGTTCTATGACTCTTTGGGGTCTTGATCTACATTATGTTTTTGCTTCGGTTCTGGGACTGGCTGGATAGGTCAGTGAATTAGGTATCTAGATGTGCAGCCAGAGGCTGGGAGTTCAACTCCTCACTGTGCATCCCAGAAAATCCAGATTGTGTGGCCTTGGGCAAGCTGCACAGTCCCAGGATGTCTCCAGAAGAAGAGAATGGTAAACCACTTCTCAGTACTCTCTACCTAGAAAACTCTGAAAACGGTTTTCATAAGTCAGAATTGACTTGGTGTCACACAATTATTATTATCCTATATAGGACTACAGAATATGGGAGACGAACAAGCACCTGGCAGGCCACACACAGTACTGTACAAGGACTGTGGGTTGAATTCAGCTTGGATAGTTACAAGTTATTAACCCCATAGGAAAGTTAACTATTGGGGAACTGGAATGGCTCTGCCCTTTCTGGAGCTCCAGACCTGTGACCTGTTTTGGGTATTGAACAATCAAGAGAAATAAAATGTTAGCCAATGTATCTTTTATGGAGCACCTTTCTTCCAAGGATTGTGTCTATTCCTTCAGAACATCCCATTCCTAGGTTCAGCTGTGATGGCCCCATCCCTCAAAAGTACTTTAAACTAATTCTCAGTTTACTTATAAATGCCAAACCAATAACAAAAAGGCTGTTTTGCAAAACAGGCCCTGCATTTGCCTGTCACGTTTTTTAATTCAGTCAAAAAAGCAACTTTATCAAGTCTTGTTTTATCATCACTTTTGTTATAGCTTATTTTGTGAATCTTTCCGAGGCACGTATTGTGAGGAGTGACATAGAATAAAATAAATTAATAGTAAGAAAGGGAACAAAGGTGACTTTTGTGCCCCTCCCTCTTTTTAACGATGTCCTTAAATGATTTGGGATGACTGAAGGGCCTGCCTTTTCATTGTTTTGCCTGCATCCTCCTTTCTCTCCCTTTGACCTGATCATGACCAGAAAAGATCTCAACAATTCTCCTTAGAGTCACGCAAAAATAAAATGCTGTGGTGAAAGTAAACAGCTTTTCCAGATACCAATGCGTCAGAGTGCAAAAGGAGTCCACTCAGCCTCCATCTGCATCTCTGTTTCCTTATGAATCAAGAGAACAGTGGTTTAATTCCCTCCAAAGCTTTTAAGTGCTAAACTAATCAGTTAAAGTTTAAATAATAAAATATAATGCAGTCAGCGCAGGAGTTGACCTATTTTGGTTCTTGGCATGCATAGATATTAAGGATTTCTATGGAGTTAATGGAAGTATAATGTCTATAGTTTATAGCAAAGAAAGATTTAACCCAACCTGCTTTTCAAGATCTTATCTGTATTCTAAATCTTATATAAGGATGACATTAATCATAAAATATGATGAGTAAATAATACTTTAATGCCTCTCCTCTTAATCCTTTTGGACACATGTTCCTTGGCTCATTAGATACAGTTAAGTAGGTTTCATTTGTGTCAATATATATTTTTATCAGTTAACGTACAACTTGATCTTTCTTCAGAAGTGAAGCTCCATTTACATTTGCAAAATTGATGCAGGATCAAGTTGAACTGACCATGCCAGTGCCAGGCATAATTAAAAAGGCATGTATAAATAAAAGAAGCATGCTCATCTACTTGGATCTATTTTGCACCACAGAGATACTTTACAAGTCTTAATTACAATTGTTCATTTACCTGGAGTCATGTGCATCTTTCCAAAATCTTTCCTAGTACGTGAAGCACTCCAGTCTTCGACACCTAAAACCTTCTCGGAAAGCATTATCAGACCCTAACAGCTATCTTCATTACTTCACTTTCTCTGTATTGCATGCAACATTAGAACAAAACTAGCCATGAGAACAAAACTACAATGCAAGTAGCTACCTTCATATTAAGGCTCTGTGATAATACATACGACTATGTACTGTAGTGAAAACCAGTGTGGTGTCGTGGATAAGGCAGCAGAGCAGAGCTCTGTGTTCAAATCCTTCCTTGGTCATAAAAACTCACTGGGGTGATAGGTGAATGTTGCTTCAGGATTGCAATAGGATAGGATCCTCCCCAACATTAGAGGACTGCAAACACACTGGGGTGTACTGTATGTGTGTAGGCTGAGTGATATAGTGTATCAGACAGGAAAGTCCTGGCAGCAAAGTCTGATGGTTCGATGTCAAACACCACTAAAGTCTCATGCCTCAGTCAAAGAGAATTTGGAACCACAGTCAGAGAACATGCCAAAAAAGAAAAAAAAAAAAAGGAAAAGGAAAAGAAAAAATAAAGTTTTCCTTTGCCTATTGGCAACTCAAATAAACATGTGAGTGAGATCTAAAACCAATGTCAAGGAGCAGTCCAATGCATAATCAGTCCAGTTCAGAACAAGATGTAGGCAAATGTATTCCAAGGTCTGCTCCACAGTCCAAAGTCAACTATCACACAACAGGAGTCAGAGTACACAGGGCAGGTGCAAAGATCAATTCCAGACGTCCTTGGCAAGTTGACTCAGCCAGAACTGGTACTTTTGCTGTCTGAGTTGCCTGAGCCCCACCTGACGTTCTGGTGCTGATACTCCATCATTAAATCTCTCTGGGATATGGAGTCCACACTTGAAAAACCTCTTCTTACAAAGGAGAGTTCTCCTGTAGTTGACCACTCCATTTGGTAACCTTGAGCCAAGTCTATGCCTTCAAATGTCACCTCACTAAGGACTGAGAAACACCTGGGTTACTCAACGTTGGGAACTGCTGCTCTAAGGCAACCATTTTCAAAAAGGGTGTATGGCCTCCTGGAGGGCTTGGCACATTTGAAGGGGGCCATAGACTGGAAGCAATTCTTCACACACCACCTTATAATCCTGATTCAGCCTCTATTTATTTCATTTTGTGTTTATGGCCATGGCAAAAAAAAAAGTTGAGAATGGCTGCTCTATGGGAACTAGCTATGGCTTTGGCAAGCAGTGTGTCCCATAGAAACAAATTTTATAGGTAAAATGATAACTGCAAATCAATTTTGAAAGTCATTTAAATCTTTTCTAACAAACCAGCTGTGAGCTATCCTTTTATCTTCTCCCTTCCAGGGGCCAACCCCCAGCATGATTGCTAGCATCTGTCTACTGGTGCAGTGAGACATTCTTTCCCTCCCATATCCCCACAGCCCTCTGCACTGCCCAAAAATTAGTTCAGAGAACTTAGAAACCCTCCAAAGCACATTTTGAGGATTCCCTGGTTTGCCCCCTTCCCTTGTGGTTGCCTTGCCAAAACAATCCCATTGGATCCTGACCGTGGCTCCTCAAATGCGAATAATTTCTCATCCCAACAAAACCACAATGTAAATATTTTGGACAAGAAAGCCAACTCATTACCCAGTGGTCTTTAAAGTACTCCTGTACCTGTACAATCTATGTCTGGACAATAGTCTGATTTTCAGGCTTGCTTCATCAGAAAATGTTATCCTGGTGAAACCAGAAGAGTTCCCACCCTAAATTAATACCCTGTGCAGCTGATGAGAAGCTTAAATATTTCCGGATCAAAAACTAATATGCAGAGCTTCAAAACAATAACAACCTAAACCCATGGGTATCACATGCTTCTTAGAGAAAAGCTAAAGCAGGTTTTATGGAAAAGGAGTTTAATTGTCTTTCTTTTTCTTTTATTTCTTTCTTTTTGTACAAAAGAAAAAAAATCATAAGCAAAGCAACTGAATTTAATCTAATATCACTACTACAGCTTGACATAATCTTCCACAGCATTTGGGAAGTACCTAGGGCCAAAGAGATGATCCTGAATTAGCATCGCATACAAATCAGCTTTTTGATTTTTATCAGATTATCTGCAGTGCTGGCTAATGCTGATGCATTCTGGAACATGCGACAACCACGTTGCTAAGCTTCATATCTCTGCCATGTAAAACATCCTCAACGTATGTCTTAATTATTTTAACAAGATAAAGTACGCTACTTCTGCATGAATAATATTATCAGAATTACATTAAATCTCTCAATTTATTATCTCTAATGCTACTTAAAGGAGAAGTTAATAGAGTCATTCATTCTTGTAGAATGACCTTGGTCACTAGTACATGATGTTTCATATTCATTATGCTGAGTTAAGTGAGGGCTCTGTTATAATATCACTTAATTTATATTCCAAATAATGCTCTGGGGACAAGTTGCTCTTGTGCATTAGAGTTCTATCTAAATCACAATATTTGAAGACAAGTATAAAGTGCAGCAGAAAACTATTAAGCAATGAGGTTGCTAGCACTAAGCATTGCTAGAGATTCAGAGAAAAAAGCCCTGTGAATTTATTTTAAGACAAGTAAGCAGTAGAGAAATCCTGTGGAAATAGTTGTGCTTCAAAATGTGGGAGCCCACTTGATATGATTATTACACTGGTAGTTACATTCCATTGTCATACATTTCATTCCTAGAGAAAGCAAAAGATATATTAGGAGGATTATGACTGTTGAACTGAAATGCTTTCTCCACCTTCTTTTTTCATTTATTAAAAATTAAATGCATGGCTATGTTACCTCCCAAATAAATAAAGAATAATGCTATATAAGTGTTATGTTGAAATTTTCAAGGAAAGTTAAAGTAACATACACACATAGATTAATGAGCAAACAACATTTATTGTCCAAAATAAAACTTTAACATATAGTTTTCCCCATCCCTATTATAATAACATACCAGAAGCAAAATATTTTTTTAAAAGCACTAGCGTAAATAAGTGTGCATTTCATTCTAAGCCTCTCGTATTACAGATTGCAAACAAACCTTAACACCCACAACAGAACACAGTGCAGCAGCATAAGTCAGCACTTAAACTATGTTGTAATCCTCCTCTGACATTTAGTGAACCCCTAACCTTGTAAATGTAAAAGAAATGAAAATGTACTATTACAGGAATGGCATAAAATTTCCATCATAATGGAACATACTTTGGCTATTATGGAGGGGGGAAATCTAATCATGAGGACAGCTTAGTGAGTTGGAACACTTGGTCATGGAGCCAGTAGTCAGGTGGTCAATTCCTTACTGCATCTCCCTGGAGGTTGCCAGCCTACGCAACCTTGGCCAAGTTGCATGGACCAAGAGTGCCACCAGACGAAAAGACTGCTAAACTATCTATTGAGTACTCTTGGAAAGCCCTGAGAAGGCTTGGTGTAAGTCAGAACCAACTTTGTAGCACATCAGTTTTGCTGGATAGAATCTTATTGCCAATTTATTCATGCATAAGAGAAATGACATAAGTCTTGGTGGCAAATTGTCACTTATTAATGAGGTACTAGTTGTGTTTCTGGGCAGACACCCTATTGCAGAATCAGCAGCACATCCATTAAGTCAACTAGTTCCTTGTTATTGAACAGCAAATTGCCACCAAGGCTTACACAATTTCCCTTACAAAAGCATTGATTAATGATAAGATTCCAGTTGTTAACTATATATTTATGAGAAGTTGCTTCCACGTTTTGGCCAGAAACAAACAGCATAATCCAGATGGGCAATCAGATTTTAGATCCAGTCACTATTGGTTATCCAGTAGATTCTTACTTTGGAACTACGTTCTCAGGCGCATCACGCAGGCTTAAATCCATTTGCTCATTCCAACTAGAACAGACCTATTATACCTGAATAAACACTTATGCAAATTTGACTGACGCGATGGCCTACGCTATCCAGATTTCTAACTGGATTTAGTCCGATGTCCTGTAACTTTATAGAATCAAGTGGTGCAGCATTGATTCTCTAGGTCATTTGACCAACAGTTGCCTTGTTTAGCCTTGCAGCTTTGCCTAAATAGCACTCTGGGAAGACATGATGGTATGGCAGACTGGAGATGTCAGCATTGCATTGGTGTTTGGAATCTGGGTTGTTTTTTTTCCCGTCTGGAATGTGGGTTTCTTCTTTCCACCAGCTCTGTTATTCAGATAACGTGGACCTCTAGACTGTCTTTGATGAAGATGTTTACTTGGTCTCAGCTGTGTTTTGAGATGCCAGCATGCTCTGGGAGTGGGAGGGTGTTTCTCATTAAATGCTCCTCTGATCTCTGCAGGGAATGAGTCCTTTCTGGAAGTGACTGGCTCTGGTTCCTGTATCTCTGGGCTGGAAATGGAAGCTGGGGTCTCAAGCTCATCCCTTAAACTCTCCAAGTAGTGTATATCACCCTCTGAGGAAGACTGCCAAGCCAGACATAACAGTTACCTTTGCTGTGTGCCTGCCATTTGGGAAGAATCTGGACCAGCTATAAGCCAAGTTCTTCTTTAGCTCCTATTACTTTTCTCTGTTTTGATTGTAAGACATGGTTAAGCTGAATCATGTGACACGGCCCTTAATACTGCCAGGATGAAAGTTGAATTATTCGTATCAGAGATCTGCTGCATCAGACCTGAGCAAAAGAGTGTTTATCCATATTTGTGGCACACAAAGTACTCACTCATACACACACACCCATCTATCTACTGTGCAGTTACTGCCTGAGCTGGCATTTGACCCATATTTGTGAACAGATGTGGGATAGAAGAAACTCCCTGTGTGAACCATCTTTTGGGTGACTTCAAGCAAATCAGAACACAGTACTGCGTATGTAGATGTCAGATCAGCTTCCTGAGGAGGAGATGAGGGTGGAAGCCATACCCATTGCCTGACCATGGACAGCCTAGAAGTCTCTTCACCTTACCACAGCCTTTACACTCTTTACTCTACTTTTCTTTTGTTTCTTTCTTTTTTCGGTTGCTAAATTGATTATGGAGGTGGTGGCAGGGGAGATGCAGGTGGAATCCTTAGAGAATACCAAACTTAGCTCTGGAGACTTCTGCTGCAGATCCCTGATGTAAATATTATTTGGGCTACGGATCTTTCTTTTCATGTGCAATGCAGAGTTTCTCCCAAGTGAGCCCACGGTTGCATTTGTATGGGAGACATGAGGAGCAGCGAGAGCAATCATGCTGGAAGTGTAATGAATGAACCCAGCAGTGCTATATAAAAGATATTTGAATGTGTAGGATCCAAATGTCGGTGACTGATACATTATGATATATTACAATGCTGCTTGACATGTCAAAGGACGTGATTTAGTAGTCACTGCTTATTTCAATTTACTCTTTTTGCGTTTTTAATTAGTAAATGAGTCCCTCACGGTCAAATGATTAATTACACAATAATTCACTGCAGTACCTTCTTTTTTGTGTTGGAGTGGAGAGAACACAATATAGAGAAAGCATTCAGAATATGGGCTGACATTATAAATTAGAGCCACATGTTCACACCATTCTAGTTAAGGCCGTGTCACAGCTTCCATTTAAAAAACACACACATAACCTTGTTTTCAGGGTGTTTTAAAATTAGCCTGCAACAATTCTTTCCAAGCTGGCAGCAAGTGTGGAGTAGGGTCGGATTTGGACAGGTCCTCCTATCTGCCTGGAAGGAGGAAATAAGGAAATGTAATTGTTCAATTGTAAATAGAAAATATTGAATTGTACCAGTTTTGTCTCTCTGTTTCTACTATGGGTTAATTTCAAAATTGGCATTCCAGTCCAACAATATGGAGCAAGACAGTCCTTTAATCCAAAAATGGTCAGAAACTTTACTCACTTGATGGGAACGAGGAGGAACATGTATGTCAGCAATACCAAATTCTATTTCTAACTATTCAGTAGGTGATATGCAGCTACTCAGTCACGTATATTACTTCATTTACCCATCAGTAAATTTAACACCAGCTCAGAAGCACATTTTAAGCACATTTGACAGTAGGTGACAGAAATTTAACAGAAATTCAAATAGTTCAGATTGCTTCTAAATCCAGGGCACACATGGAATATATGGAAGTATTTCAAAAAGAAAGAAAGAAACAACAGTAGATGCATTTTGTGTGTGTGTTTTCTTTCTAAAAAGCTTAAATTAACAATCACTAGTTATATATAATAGTCATACATTTGGTATATTTTCTATTGCCTCTTTTAAGCCACATCTCACCATGTGTTTTTAGAGAGATTAAGTGCCTTGTTCTCTGTCTCCCTGCATTGCAAGAGAATCCAGAGATGGATCCCTGAGGCAATCCTCATTTAATCCATCATCTGAAGCAATGTGAGTGTGGTCCAGTATATAGTGAGGAGGAGGAAATAGTTCTCAATAAGGCAAAATAAAACTTTAAAGAACCCTTCCCTTTTCTCTTTCCCATTCCCTCACCTTCATTCTTCCCTGTGGCATTTCTGCATATCTCTCTTTTCCCATTTGGTCCCTAGATGAATATTCATGTCATATTACAAGCCAGTTAATATGTTTAAACTTTCCTCGTAAGGAAAAGGCTTGCTGTCAGATGCGCAGGAGAAGTTAACCTATGACAAAGGGCAGCTGCTTTGGTGCTTGCTTCCCCTGGGATACGCTTCTCAGGTGATTTCCTTCCCTCAAAAATGGAAGAGGAACTGCGTAAGTAGGTTTTAGCCACCAAGTATTGCTGCTGATATCCTGGCTCATGCTTCATTTCCTCGATTCAGCAGGAGGGAAGGAATGGATCACGTCAAACAGAGGATTGTTTTTGTTTTTTTAAAAGAAGTTTAGCATACCTGACCTAAGGTTCAAATGGGAAGCTAAGATGCGAGGTGCAATCTCTGTGACTGAAGCCCACATGATAATTTGATTCTGCTGTTCTAGTTTATTCTACCAGAACTGCTTCCCTTAGCAGAACCAGGAGGGGATTCCATTCACTTTTCTTTACAGCTCCCTCATGCACCTTTAAAACATGCTCAAGAAAGCTCTTGGAAGCCTTGTGGAGCAAGGGTTTGGGCTGGTATGGAGAACTGCAGGAGGGAAGGGATGGAAAGGAAGTCATGTGATGCTAGCATCTAGTTCGACACTGAATTTAGACCAGAACTACCTCATGATGGTAGCTTAGAATGTAACAAGGTGGAATGTTTATGAATGCTGATTTATGGTAGCTCTGATCAGGATCTGAATGCATGAGGAAAAGGAGCCTGCCCATGCCACTCCTCTGAGGAGGACAGGATCTTCTATACATACAGCCTCTCCATATGACTGGAAACCCTGATCTTTCCATGTTCAAAATGTTGTGGAATATTTCCAAAGATGGTGGAGACTCTCATTTTTCAAGCTACTGTTCTATATGTGGAGAGAGCAATGATGGATGGGGCTCCCTACTCCCTCTCTTCCCTCTCTCCACACATCCATGATAATCCTATCCTGAACATCTGAATAGGGTTTACAAGGCTGATCCACACCTCTTTAAAATCTCCTAAGAGGAATGTCTGGGGAAAGAATGGAGACAGCAGTGGGGGATGGCTGTGGAGATCAGTGCCATAAGCTAGTCTGCATCAGTGGGTTATTGGACCCCTTCTATATAAAGGGCAGTTCAGCTTCCATTTGGCAGCAGCAATGTCTTCCCTTCCTTACCCCAGATTCAGGCATGCTGTTTGGATGCCTTAGAAGTTCCTGTGCAAAACTCTTTCATCAAATGTTTTGGCACCTCAGCCTGCCTGCCAGTCTGCATCCCTCACTCCCATTCTTTCATCCTAGTGCTCCACAGCAGGTGTTCCTCCCTTGTTCGTCCTTCCTCTCAAAAACCACCTTGAACAGAGATTTGCATGTGGCAGATTTGTTGTTCTAATTCCAACACATTTCTCAGCAGTTTCTGTTGCCATTTTCACACTGGAACCTTCGTCTCTACACACACACAATATTGCCTTTTTCCCCTGCCCCCCATGGTATGTTTTCTTTCATGACTTTATAAAATATCTCCCTGTCAACTGTCGTGACTGGTATCTTACACTAATGGCAACACAAGAAGCTGCTTTATACCAGACCAGACTATGAAGAGAATTTTGTGGCTGATGCAATCTCATGAGGGCAATCACAGAAAAAATTTGCAAGTTCTCCATTATGCACCCAATCATCTTCTGATTGTGCAGGTTAGCAGGCAACCAGGTGCATGAATGACAAGCAGCAAAATGGAAGTATTCCTTGCAGAATTGTCCTTACACATGTGGTTTTGGCCTTTATAGATAGAGTAGCTTTGCCTACTGTGACCAGTACTGTCTACTCAAGCTAGAAGTCCAGAGGATGTCCAGGGGATCATATCACTTCTTACCTAATTTTTCAACTGGAGATGGCATTTTGGAAACCTTTTAATTGCAATGCATAGACTTTTGCATCCTTACCTCAGAAAACTCATTATTTGTGGTTTTGGTAACAGTAAAAGGGATTTCCTGTTTCTAAGTCTTTTGGAATACATTCTCCTCCAATAACACTTATTAGGCAAATGGCTAATTTAATATAATACATATATTAAATAGATAAATACATTTGAAGTTATGTAGTATCAAATCACTTCCAATTTATAGCAATCCTATTAGGCTTTTTAAAAAAAGTATATGTGATTTTCAAGAAGTGATTATTCCCTTCCCCAGTGAGTTTCCATGACCAAGTGGGGATTTTAACCTTGATCTCCTGAGTCCTAGTTGACCACTCTATCTATTACACTACACTGGCTCTCCCTAAATAAGTAGATAGGAGAACTGAATTTTGATTACTTTTGATTTTTATCTCTCTGTTCATTTTGTAGTTTGGATGAAATCATGTTTTCATTTAAGATATTTAAATGGTTACATTGAATCAAACAAAAAGCTTCTTTAACCCAGCATTCTGTTCACACTGTAAACTATTCTAGTAGCTTGTTGTTGTTGTTTTGATTTATATACTACTACGGAGTGTTGATGCTCTCTGGTGGCTTAGAATATAGTTATGCAAACAACAACATTGCCCCTCCCCACAGCAAGCTGGATACTCATTTTATCAACCTTGGAAAGATAGAAGGCTGAGTCAACCTTGGGCTGGCTACCTGAACCTGTTGGGCTTGAGCTCAGGTTGTGAGCAGAGGCTTGACTGCAGTAGTGTAGTTTAACCAGCGTAATACAGGGCTAATTAGTTCCTAAACTTGACCCCTTCATTTTCTTGGGCTATAGCTTTCAGAATTCTTAGCTAGCACAGTCAATGGCCAGGGCTTTTGGGACTTGCAGTCCAAGAACATTTGGGCCTCCATGTTTGGGAAACACTGAAGTACTCATCCCATTGTTTGTGCTATGTTATGCTTTTATTTGATAAGGTATCAGAAAACTCCAAAGTATGATTGTAGACATGATTTTATGTCTATTTTTTAAAAAATA